>PVJC01046533.1:0-13271 GCA_004026665.1 Murina feae
TTCTTGGAAATGATTCCACGAGATGTTGAAAGGTGATGCAAGGAATCTGACACCATGCCTGATGAATAGCACTGTCGAGTTCTGTGAGATTTGATGGTTGTGGAACCAGCTTCCTGATGGCTCTTTTAACTTCGTCCCACATATGCTCAATTGGATTAAGATCTTGTGTTTGTGGGGGCCATCTAAGCAAGGTAAAGTCTCTCTCATGTTCTTGAAACCACTCCTGCACAATATGAGCACTGTGGCATGGCACATTGTCTTGTTGGAAGAAGCCATCTCCATTGGGACACCCCATCAACATGATAGGATGAACTTTATCAGCAATGATACTTAGGTGTGTTGTGCTGTTCAGACGTTGTTCCACATGAATTAAAGGGCCCAAATCATGCCAGGAAAACATGCCCCAAACATAACACTGCCCCCACCAGCTTGAAGAGTTGTACTCATGCATGTGGAGTGCATACTTTCATGCTGTTTCTGCCAAATTCTCACTCTGCCATCTGCATGATGCAACTGGAAACGTGATTCATTGGACCGCATGACTTTTTTCCAATGCTCCACTGTCCAATCCTTGTGTTCCTGTGTGAATTGGAGACATTTTATCCTGGTAACTGCAGACAGCAAAGGTGTTCAAACAGGCCTTTGGCTTCCATATCCCATATGATGCTGTGTATGGCTAATTTGCCTACAAACATCAGGTGGTCATAATAATCTGGCCACTCAGTATTCTAATCTAATAAAAGAGAAACATGCAAATTGACTTTACCTCTGCTACGCCCTAAGCCACGCCCACCAGCCAATCAGAGTGACTATATGCAAATTAACCCAACCAAGATGGTGGCGGGCAGCCATGGAGCTAGAGCAAGCAGGAGGCTTGGTTGCCCTGGTGATGGAGGAAGCCAAGTTTCCCGCCTGCCCTGGCCAGCTGTGACCTCTGCTCGAGGCAACAAAGTTTCAATTATAGAAGATAAATCCCCAATACCTGCTTCCAGCCAGCCTTGCTGGGAGCTTGGGTCGCTGAGGGTGGGGGGGTGGTGTCCAGCCTGTGAACAGACAATAGCCCCTAACACAGGATGGCCACACCCTCATGGGGTGAGGGTCCCTCTGGGGGGCTTGGCCAGCCTGCAAACAGCCATCAGCCCCTCACCCAGGCTGACCAGGCACCCCAGTGGGGACCCCCAACCTGAAGGGGGTGTGGCCAACTTGTAAACGGCCCTCAGCCCTTCACCCAGGCTGTTCAGGCACCCCAATGGGACCCCCACCCTGATCTCGGACACCCTTCAGGTCAAACCAGCTGGCCCCCACCCGTGTACCAGGCCTCTATCCTATATAATAATCCTATATAATAAAAGGGTAATATGCAAATTGACCACTGGGAATGACTGGTCACTATGACACACACTGACCACCAGGGGGCAGATGCTCAATGCAGGAGCTGCTCCTGGTGGTCAGTGCACTCCCACGAGAGGAACTTTGCTCAGCCACAAGCCAGGCTGATGGCCGCCATTACAGCAGTGGTGGTGGGAGCCTCTCCTGCCTCCTCAGCAGTGCTAAGGATGTCCGACTAAAGCTTAGGCCTGCTCCCTGCTGACAAGTGGACATTCCCCAAGGGCCCCCAGGCTGCCAGAGGGATATCTGACTGCCAGCTTAGGCCTGATCGCCCAGGGAGCAGGCCTAAGCCAGCAGGTGGACATTTCCTGAGAAGTCCCAGATTACAAGAAGGCACAGGCCGGGCTGAGGGACACCCCCCCAAGTGCACAAATTTTTGTGCACTGGGCCTCTAGTCCTATATAATCCTATATAATAAAAGAGAAACAGGCAAATTAGCTGTCCCTCTAATGCTAGGCCCACAAGCCACGCCCACAAGCCAATGAGGAGTGAGTATGCAAATTAACCTGACAAACATGGCAGGTAATTTGCATACACAGAGCAGAGTGGGAAAGCCAGCAGCTGGGGGGTACGTGACTCCCCTGGTCGCTCCCTTGGGGGCACATGGCTCCCTTGGTCACCAGAGGGAGAGTGGAGCAGGAGAACCAGAGGCTTGGGGGGACATGGCTTCCTCGGTTGGGGAAAACCCAGAGTGTGGAGAGCACCAGGAATTCTGGGAATAGTGGTTTTGGTGGCAGCCCCAGGACCAGAAGCAGAAGCCCAGAGCACAAGGAGCACCAGGAATGCTGGGAATCGTAGTTCTCCTAGACACTAGAGCAAAGTGAGCCTGGAGCAAATTATTGTTGCAGTTGGTGATGGAGGGAAAGCAAAGGTGAGAGACATAAGTAAAATCAGAGTGTCTAGGAAAAATTAAAGGGAAGATATCCTAAATTTCCAGGTAATCTCCACCAATGGAGCAAAGGAAAAAAGAATGCCTCTATTATTCTGTGAGCAACAAACCAAACTGGTTTAGGGTCTTAGACAATTCACTCCTATGATTGCAAAGACAGACAGAAACTCCCAGATTGGAGAGGGCTCCCCTCAGGGCTCCCTGATTGGAGAGGGTGCAGGTTGGGCTGAGGGACGCCCCCCTTCCACCCCTCTGGGGCACGAATCTTCGTGCACTGGGCCCCTAGTGTGTGTGTGTGTGTGTGTGTGTGTGTGTGTGTGTGTGTGTGTGTTTGCCGATCTAACAAAAAATTAGTATAATTTTAATTCATTCACACCAAATGGCTATTGTTGTATTGGCTACTGTCATTTTTTATTTGACATCTAAAGGAAAAGAGATCAGCGACCCTGATTAAATAATCAGGTATTGCTCCCTTCCATTCTCTAAAAATCAATGAAGTCTTCTTAAAGATGGCTATGTAGATAAACACAGTACTCGCCGTCTCACACAACCACATCAGAATTACAATTAAAATGCAGAAAAACCATCATTCAGAACCACTGAAATCTACAGAAAGTCCTACAACTAGAGAATTAAAGAAGAAGCACACTGAGACTGGAAGGAGGGGCAGTGATGCTGGGTGGAAACTCAGGAACCACCTGATCCCACACCCATATGCGATGTTTTAAAATTGGGAGGGATACCTTGGCTGTGGAGGTTTCCTTGAGGAGCAAAGGGTCCCAGCCCCACACGAAGCACCCCAGCCCTGGGTTCCAGTGCCTGGGAAGAGAAGTCCCTGAAAGTTCAGATTGTAAAAACTAGGGGGGATTGTGGCTGAGTGGCAAGGAGGCTGATGGAGCCCAGGTAGTTCCTCTTGAAGGGCTGGCACACAGACTTTACTGAGCTTCACTCCCTCTGCACTTCAGCGCTGGAATAGCAGCTTGAAAGGAACCTGGGACATTCAGGGAGGAAATAATTTGTCTGGAATCAGGGCAAGAGATTGAGGGGCAGCTTTCTTCCAGACAGAGTGCTGGCAGAGGCCAGTGTTCCTTTGCTAATCCCTCCCCGCCACAGAGCCAATAGGCAGGGGCCCTATCTGAATCTCCATCAGTCTGGCTCACATTCCCACCAACCCTCATTCCCTAGACCCCACTCCTCCCTACCTGCAGGCTCATCCAAGCAATTTCCAGTGGCTTTTCCATACAATTGGCCTCTCTTTCCTCGTTCTTCTGACTTTCCTAAAATCTCCCAAACAAGCAGCGGCTGGCCTCAGCATGCCCCTTATCTTTCTCAAGCTAAGATTGGAAAAATATTCTCCTAATGCTTTTACAGTTTTCTTGATTCACTTTAAGTGACAGAATTTAATAAATATGGAATTTTTATACATTGTGTAAGTTAGAGATCAAAGTTCATTTCCTCCACCAATTTATTGCAAGTTAAATAAAAAACAGTTTACATTACCAGAAACTTTTCATATTCTTCATATTTCCTGCAAACTGATTTCCAAAGGTTTACAGGGGCTTACGTGCCCCAGCAGTACACAGGGCATTCCTAGGTCCTCGCTAGCAGGAATCGCCTCCATGATAGCCACTGAAGTTGTTCTGGTCAAGTGAGCTCTCAGAGTCCTAGGGCCCTTTTCCAATGGGATCTTCTTACTTGCATTGCTATCTCTGCTGCCCTTCTTCAGTTTATATCTGTTTTATTTGTCTTTTTACATTTTAAAAATACATATATGTTAATTGATTTCAGAGAGGAAGGAAGAAGGAGATAGAAACATCAATGATGAGAGAGAACCATTAATTGCCTGCCTCCTACACACACCCCACTGAGGATTGAGCCTGCAACGTGGGCCTGTGCCCTGACCAGTATCAACCACTAAGCCATTCAACTGCTAAGCCACGCCAGTTGGGTGACATTTTATTTTTTAATATTTTGGTGTCACTTTATTTCAGGTTTGTGTCTTCTAAGAACACTGTGATTGTGCTTTTTATTCTAGTATAAGAGGCTTTTATCCTCTCCATTTTATCCAGTTATATTTATTGACATCTAATCTAATAAAAGAATAATATGCAAATTAACTCTCACTCCGTTACACCCACCAGCCACGCCCACCAGCCAATCAGGAGCAGATATGCAAATTAACTCAACTAAGATGGCGGCAGCCACGGAGCTGGAGTTGCCCAGGGCAATGGAGGAAGCCAGGGCCCTGTAGGCCCTGAGCGCTACTCAAGGCTACAAAGTTTCAATTATAGAAGATAAACAAACCCCAGATACAGGCGAGGCTGGGACCCTGGGTTGCCAGGGGCAACTTAGGCTTCGAGCGGCGGTGGGGGGGGGGGAAACCAAGGCAACAAAGTTTCAATTATAGAAGTTAAATAAATCCCAGATACCTGCTTCCAGCCGGGCACCCTAGTAGGGACCCAAACCATGAAGTGGCTGTAGGCAGCCTGAAATGTCCCTCTGCCCCTCACTCAGGCTGGCCAGGCACCCCAATGGGGACCCAAACCCTGAAGGGGCTGTGGGCAGCCTAAAACAGCCATTAGCCCCTCACCCAGGGTGGCCACGCACGCCTCAAGTCCCCCGGCCCAGCCCCAGGTCCTCCAGCCCTGGTGTGAGGGCACAAGGGTGCGAGGGCACAAGGGCGTGACAATCATTTGCATATTAGCTCTTTATTATATAGGACTAGAGGCCCAGTGCACAAAATTTGTGCATGGGGGCTGGGGGGGTTGTCCCTTAGCCTGTCCTGCACCCTCTCCAATCTGGGACCCCTTGGAGGATGTTCGACTGCTGGTCAGTCAAACATCCCAGCAGTTGGAAATCCCTCTCACAATCTGGGACTCCTGGCTCCTAACCACTTGCCTGCCTGCCTGCCTGATTACCCCTAACTGCTTCTGCCTGCTAACCTAAGGTGACCAGACATCCCGCTTTTGGCAGGACAGTCCCAATTTTTAACAATTTGTCCTGAGTCCCTCGGCATTTTAAAAATGTCCCGATTTTTGGAAAGAGACATATGTACTACTCTTTGTAATGTTTTAAGTAAAAAAAAAAAAAAGACCCTGCCCCCCCATCAATAGTGTCCCGCTTTACCAATGTTAAAATCTGGTCACCTTATGCTAACCTGATCACCCCCTAACTGCTCCCCTGCCAGCCTGATTGATCCCTAACTGCTCCTCTGCCAGCCTGATTGCCCCCAACTGCCCTCCCCTGTAGGCCTAGTTGCCTCCAACTGCCCCTCCTGCCGGCCTGGTCGCCCCATGCAGCTGCTGTTTGGTTGTTACTATTACTGTGATGGCGTCCTGGAAATTTTTCATATTCCTCGATTATTAGTATAGATTGCAATCAAAGGAGGGACGAAGGTGGGCTACATGAAATCCATTGGTAGTGATAGACTAGAGAGGTGGGAGAAAGCAAAGGTGTAGTTGGGATGGAATCCTGGGATTGGATAAAAAGTAAAATGATAGACACATACTTAGGTGGGTTCAGAAACAATTAACATGATAACAATGAAGGAATGTGTGGTATCTGTCCTGGTGCCCAGGCACATTAGATTGTGCCCCAAGGGGTCCAGAAAAAGCGAAGTTACAAATTACCCAGACATTTCAAGGGTATGTTATTATAGATGCAAAAAGACAGGTAAGCTCAGTTAAGGCAAAGGTTGACCTTGTCAGTGAAGATACTGGCCTAGGATATACCTACTCACCATAATTGCTTTCAGATAAAGTTTAATTTCAGACCATCCTTTGTGGTTACTTTAGGTCTCTGAGTTTGCAAGACCACCACACAGGCCTCCGCTGAGCTTGTCAGATTAGTATGTAGCCCCTTCCATCCACAGCCATAAATGTTATGCTTGTGCTCATTTCTGATTTTTTGTTTTGTTTTAATTTCCTTACTTCTTTCCTATTTATATTGTTTTCTTTAACAGAATATATATATATATATATATATATATATATATATATATATATATTCCGAACCTATGCTTGAAATCCATCCTTCATTCATTTACTTTGACTCTCTTGAAAGCCATCTTTTACATAACAGGAAACAGATAAAGCCCAAGAGATGTTAAGATAAAGCAAAACAAAGAAAGGGAAAACAAGCCTCTAGAAACAGGGTTTCCTGCAGCCACAGCCCAGAGACTGCATTTATTTGCAGTGTCACCAGCTTGCTGAGTGTTGCAAGCTTGGCCCCTGTGATGCAGCCCTGAGGAATGGTGCCTCCACAAAGAGACCTTGAGAAGCACTCAGTTCTGACAAAGCCCACAGGCAAGCAGCCAGGGTGGCAGGCGTCCCAGCACTGGGCCTCCTGGTGAGATTATTGCTACTCTGTGCTTTCCTTCCTTGTGAAGAGACAAGCATGGAAAGCATAAAGAAACAACTACCAACCTATTGCCTCCCAAGTCGGAATTATGATCTGAGTGCCCCAAATCAACAGGCAGCTCTATCATGAGTGACATCACATCCTGTTTATAAGATTCCAGGGCCTTTTGCTTCAGTGTGTCCCTGAGGGAGAGAGGCAGTGACAAACACATAGGCAGAGAGCCGGGCTATGGAATTCCTCAGTAGAAAACCCCCTTCCCTGCGTCAAGTCTGAGGGCTTTGAACTAGCCTTGCCTCCCAGTCTTGCAAACATCAGGGATTTAGTGAGCAGGAGGTGGGGGCGGGGTTTTAGGACATTTTTTATGTAGGGCTCTTCCCTTTAAAAAGAAAAACAGAATCAGCTACTTGAAAACTGCAGGTTAAGGGAAGAAAGAAAGTTGGAAAGTGGCCCAAAGAAACCCCAGTAACTGCCCTGTCCCAGCCATCTGAAGACCAGATGCCACCTCCCCGGTATCAGTCAGCTGGGTCTGGGACCGTGGCTGGTCCAGGACAGGCAGGATATACACGGTTTACCTTTAAATTTTCAGAAAATATGCCCTCTCTCATTGACTTGCCCTTTTCCTTAGAGCCTTGATTCCTTCTCTCCCTGCAGCATCTCCTAAGGGAATGCTGTAGTTTCTTCATTTGCAGAAAGATTTAAACGTTGCTCAGCAAACAATTTCAGATCTTTACAAGCAATGGGAAGATTTTAAAGGAAGGAAAATGGGTGCCACATCAATTGAAGGAAAGACAAATGGAAAACCGAAAAGTCATGAGTAAAATGTTGCTTCAATGGCACGAAAGAAGGTCTTTTTTTGCATTGAATTGTGACTGGCGATGAAAAGTGGATTTATTTTGAGAATCCCAAATGCACAACATCATGGGTTGATCCAGGTCAACCATCAACATGGACTGCAAGGCCAAATCACTTCGGAATAAAGCACTTTTGATGTTTCTCTTGAAATTATCATGTTTTCTTTGGATTACAAAATCCGCATTATTACCTGGTTGATAATTAATCCTCATTTTTAACCGGTTAATAGTTAATCTGCACTATTAACCGGTTAATAATTAATCCATGTTATTAATGGGTTAATAGTTAATCTGCATTTTTAACTGGTTAATAGGTAACCCACGTTATTAACTGGTTAATAGTTAGTTTGTATTATTAACTGGTTAAGGGTAATCTGAACTATTAACCAGTTAATAATCTGAATTTTTAGCTGGTTAATAATTAATCTGCATTATTAATCAGTTAATAGTTAATCTGCACTCTTAACCGATTAAAAGTTAATCCATACTATTAATTGGTTAATAATTAATCCACATTATTAACCAGTTAATAGTGTGGATTGTGTAATAAAAAACACACAATAATTTCAAGAGAAACATCCAAAGTACTTTATTCAAAGTAATGTCCATCGTTAGCTACATATTTCCCCCGTCTTTCAGGTAATTTGTGGATACCATCCCAATAGAATTTTTCTTGTTTTGAGGCAGACCTTTTCCACTTCTTCGTATGTTTTGAAGTGCTGCTCAGAAAGTATGTGTGCCATCGATCAGAACAAGTGGTAATCTGAAGGAGCAATACAACAAAATAGCATACATATCGAATCGCATATATATCAACATATGTGTAACTCCATCTATTGAAAAAAATCCGCATTATTAACGGGTACACCTAGTATGTATTACTCTAATCTAGTACCTCAATGCCAAATAACCCTCATACCTGAGAAGGAAACAAAAATAAAGCACAAGTGACCTCAAGGAGCAACAATTGAATGTTTACTGATGGGTGCAGAGTGCACGATGAGATGCAGGGGCCATGAGGCTGCCTCCACACTCACTCAGCCCCTTGAACCTCCACTTCGAGTTTGCAGAGAGGATACAAACCCTGTCCCTGAACTCAAATCAGGTTTAAATAAGTAGTATTTGCAAAAATGACTATAAAAGTGCCTGGCATTTACTTGGCAAGCAATCTTTTTTTCCTTCTTTACTGTATGCATCTGCCACACAGAATAAAAACACAAATAAAAAATAACTCAAAAAGATATCTGCACTCCATCTTCATTGTAGCACTATAGATAATAGTCAAGACATAGAAACAACCTAACTCTACATAGATGGATAAATGAATAAAGAAATTGTGGGGTATATATGTAATTCAGCCGTAAGAAATAGTGAAGTCTTGCCATTTGAGACAACATGGATGGACCTCGAGGGCCTTATGCTAAGTGAAACAAGTCAGACAGAGAAAGACAAATACAAACTGATTTTTCCTATATGTTGAATTTAGAAAAACAAAACAAGTTCATAGATACAAATAACAGATCAGTGGTTGCCAAAGGCAGGAGATGGGTGAGAGAAATAGGTGGAGGAGTTCAAAAGGTTAAAACTAAAAAGTGAGGACAGAGCCTTTAACCCTAAATTCTGTTTATCAAAAATCATTTATTAAGAAGATGTGGGTACAATAGCTAAGATTTGGAAACAACCTAAGTGCCCATCAGCAGATGAGTGGATTTCAAAAAATATGGTACAGCCCTAACCGGTTTGGCTCTGTGGATAGAGCGTTGGCCTGCGGACTGAAAGGTCCCGGGTTTGATTCCGGTCAAGGGCATGTACCTTGGTTGTGGGCACATGCCCAGCAGGAGGTGTGCAGGAGGCAGCCGATCAATGTTTCTCTCTCATCAATGTTTCTAACTCTCTATCCCTCTCCCTTCCTCTCTGTAAAAAATAAATAAAAAATTTTTTAAATGTAGTACATCTACACAATGGAATACTATGCTGCTATAAAAAGAAGGAACTTTTACCATTTGCAACTGCATAGATGGAATTGGAGAGCATTATGCTAAGCGAAATAAGCCAGTCAGAGAAAGATAAATATCACATGATCTCACTCATGCGTGGGATATAATGATCAACATAATTTGATGAATAAGACTAGATCCAGAGACAAATGGCAGGGAAGGTGGAGGGGTTAGAGAGAAACCTAAGGACTTGTATGCATGCATATTAGCATAACCAATGGACACAGACATTGGGGCAGTGGGGGCTTGCCCGGGGTGGGAATGGCTTGGGGTGGGGATCAATCTGGGGAAAAGGAGACATATGTAAAACTTTAGACAATAAATAATTTTTAAAAAGATGTGGGCAGGTAGTACCTTAAGACATTTACCACCTCAAGGATTTAGTGTATATGGTGAGCGTGTGCATGCATGCATGTATGTGCGTGTGTGTGTTGATGTGGGCGTGGAAATAAGTGGGATAATGAAAAAGTAGAGATTGTTGTTAAAGTTATTTAAATTACTTTATGAAAGTATAGAACTAGGAATAGGTTGACATTTTTACATAGGTAGTTGGAAACTATAATTTAATTATTAAAATACTAGGGGCCTGGTGCATAAAATTTGTGAATTGGGGGGGGCAGTTTCTCAGCCCAGCCTGCCCCCTCTCACATATTGGGAGCCCTCAGGGGGTGTCCTACTGATGGCTTCGGCCTGCTCCTTGCTTCCCATGGTGAGTGGGCCTAAGCTGCAGTCTGGCCGCCCTTTGTGGGAGGCAACCAGGCTAATCAGGAGAAGCCACCAGCCTCATCACTCCGCTGCTACAGCCACTGCCAGTCACTGCAGCCACCAAGGTGTTTTCATTAGCACAGATTCCAGTCCCTTCACCATGAAAAAATGACAACTTTCTTTAGGCATTTTCAAGATGTGTCTTTCATAGGATATGACATTTCTTTTTTTTTTTCTATCCTCACTTGAGGATATGTTTCCACTGACTTTTAGAGAATGTGGAAGAGAAGGGAAAAACAGAGAGAAACATCAAAGTGAGAGGAACACTTTGATTGGCTGCCTCCTGCATATGCCCTGACCTGGGCCCCGGCCAGAGAGGAGCCTGCAACCTAGGTACATGCCCTTGGTCAGAACTGAACCCACACCCTGCAGTCAGCAGGCTGAGGCATTATGCACTGAGCCAAACTGGCTAGGGCAGGATATGACATTTCTTAGCCCTCCAGCAGTGGACCTTCATTTTTTTTCTCCAGGAATGTGGTGGAAAAACCCTAGATGCCTTTTTGGATTCTTATTACCCAAGTTACTAAGAATATTACCAGTGGCATACAGGGAGCTTAGCGAAGGAGCGATAAGAAAAGGTGTTTCCTCTGTAGTTCACTCCCATCACCAGCTCCACCCCTGCCCATCCAATCCCAGCTCCACCCCTTCCCAGGCCTGTAGCCTCTGGCCTAGGATGCAGGCCTGGACAGAAGATACCTCCCAACCCTTGTGATGGCCGGCTATGCCCCTTCCCAGGCTGGGGGTCTCTGCCCAAGGCTGCAGGCCTGGGCAGAAGACTGCCCAACCCCCATGATCACTGGTTCCGCCCCTTCTCAGGGTCCTACAATTGATGGCTCTGCCTCTCAGCCTCCCCCTGCCTCCCCCACCACCTGCCTGGCTAACAGGCCTGGCTACTTCAGTTGCAGAGCTGAGGCAGACTGGGTGCCACCATTTTAGTTGAGTTAATTTGCATATCTGCTCCTGATTGGTTGGTGGGTGTGGCTTGTGGGCGTGGTTTGTGGGTGTAACAGAGTGAGGGTCAATTTGCATATTACTCTTTTATTAGATTAGATTCCTGTGTCATCAGCCAACAAGTGCTTATTGAGAGCCTACTATATACCAAACGCTCAGCATAGCTCCCAATAGAGATTTGTAGTTTTAGGCTTATAAAGTTGAAGATAACCCAATAGGTTCTATTTAAAGGTTTTAACCATTTAAGATAATAGAAAAAAATTAGTGTGGTTCATTTTAAGCCACAGGAACCCATCATTGTGTTTATTGAGGTCGCTTTTCTATTTACTCCTTATATATAAACTTTGGGGAAATTTTGTGATTATATTGGCCATGCCTTGGTAGGTTGTTTGCCCGATTATATCTTAACTCTATTGTGCAAATAAATAAAACTCTAAGAATCCAACTAACATTTTAGATGGAACACTGATATGTGCATTGTAGCGCCACACAATGGAAGGTCAGGGTGAATGGATCCTCTTCAGTGGAGGGAATGGCAGCGAGCCTTAATTTTCCCCTGTTCCAAGCCCAAAGGACTCCATCGCAGAGAAAGAACCCCGTTCCACCTTTCTCCCTGAGAGACCTGCACAACTAGGTCCCAGTGCTCCAGGCTTTATCCACAGATGGTTCCCAGAGCAGCCTTCAGGGAGGGACGAGGAAAATAAAAGAAAGAAAACACTCTGGGGTTTGGGTGACATCCCGAAGGCTCTGCACATCCAATACCAACAAGCAGACGACATTCAAAGTGTAAGTGTAATTGCACCGGTTTAGTGTAAAAGTACTTTGATGCATTTTAGAAAGGTATTTCAACAATATTATTATAATAATAAAGGATTACCTGAATATTTAAATAGACATTTCTCCAAATAAGATTATCGATGGCCAATAAGCCTAGGAGAAGATGCCCAACATTGTCAGGGAACTATAACTCAAAACCACAAGACCTCACTTCACACCGACTAGTTGACTCGAATAAAAAGACAGAAAATAACAAGTGTTGACAATAGATGAGAAGACACTAGAACTCTCATCCTGTTGTTGGGAATGTAAGATGGTGCAGCCCCTTTGTAAAACAGCCTACTGTTCCTCAACACATAGTTACCATAAAACCTAACAATTCCAGTCCTAGGTATATATATATATCCAAGAGAACTGAAAGCATCTGCCCACACAAAAACTTGTACAAAAATGTTCATAGCAGCACTATTTATAATAACCATATAGTAGGAACAACCCAAATGACTATCAACTGAGAAACAGATAAATAAAATGTGATATAACCACACCATGATATATTATACAACCATATAAAGGAATAAAAATTCAGACACATGCTACATTGGGCAAGCCAAACCTTGAAGACATTATGCTGGGTAAAGGAAGCCAGATGCAAAGGGCCACATATTGTCTGACTCCATTTATATTAAACTAGGGGCCTGGTGCACAAAAATTTGTGCACTGGGGGGGGTGGGGATGGGGGTCCCTCAGCCCGGCCTGTGCCCTCAGTGAGGGGCTGAGAGCCATTAGTGCAGGCCTGGACGTTTCCCACTGGAGGGCCCACGATTGCACACGCCTGATGGGCCCACACCGCTGAGGGGACACACCTGGCGCAGAGTTGGGTGGCGAGCCAGGGGCGGACACTGGTGCAGAATCCCTTGGTGGGGCCCTGCTGCTGAGCAAACACACCCGGGGTGGAGCTGGGCAGTGAACTGGCTTCGGATTCTCCGCACTGTGCAGCAGATGCTCCCACACGCCCTGTGGAGGCCCCTGAGGGGCGGATGAAGGTAGCGGACCCTGGACGGCTGCTCCTGCAAGCCCTGCAGAGGCCCCGTGCTCCTGCATGCCCCGGGGAGGCCCCCAGGGGGTGGAGCCAGGCAGTGGACCCGGGACAGGCGCTCCTGGATACTCCTCGGAGGCTTCCGGGGGCGGAGCTAGGCAGCAGACCCAGGACAGCTGCTCCTGGACGCCCCGAGGAGGCCCCAGGCCAGACCCCCCCTCCCACTGAGCTGACACACCTGGCACAGCTATGCC
>PVJC01046534.1:0-13258 GCA_004026665.1 Murina feae
TGAGAGAGAGAGAGAGAGAGAGAGAGAGAGAGAGAGAGAGAGAGAGAGAGAGAAGAGCAAAGGAAACATCAACTGTTGCTTCCTGCACATGCCCCAATCAGTGACAGAACCCACAACCTAGGTATGCACGCTGGCCGGGAATTGCTAGTAAACCTGAAATCTTTTGGTGTATGGGATGTTAACTTCAACTAACTGAGCTACTTAACCAGGACTATGTGTAAGATTTCTTAAGCCTTAGGCTCAGAACCTGCTGGCAATCGCTTCCACACATATGTCATTGACCAATGTGAACTCTGTGGTTGAACCCATGGTCAGGAGCGGAAAACCAGAAAATACCCACATTGAGGCCAAGAGAAGGACACGGATGCTGGGAATCATGGATTAGGGTCAATAATTTAATTGACCACATTCAGTCAACATCTTCAGTGTTATACTTGACTCCTTATTCTCATACCAGCCCTAAACATCAAATTAGTACTGTAGATTTCCATGCATAAGACACGATTTTTTCCTAAAATCATTAAACTGAAAATCGAGGGACATCTTATACACAAAGTTAGCTGTAGAGGAAGCTGAGCGGGTGCCTAGCTGCCCATACCTTATCAAACAGGCTTCCTCCAATCATGAGCCTTGTTACTGATGTCAGCTGATGGTGTAATTGGTGGTGGAGGTGGAGAGTGTGCAGATGCAACAGGGACCAGAGCATTCTGAGCCCATAAAGATGTCAAAAAATAAAAAGATAGAACACCAGTAAGTGATGGTCTTACTCTGCAAAATTCAAACTGAATGTAATCAGCTATGCAAGAGAGTATGGACGTAGAGTTGCAGAGAGACAATTTGGACCTCCCTCCATTGAACATACGATCAGACAGTGGAGAAAACAGGAAGAACAACTCCTTAAGATGCCAGAAAAGAAGAAGGCCTTAAAAGGAAAGCCAGCAAAATGTTTAAATATTGATTTCTTAATTTTGGGTTGGAAAAGTGTCTTATACACAGAAAAATACAGTAAATTCTGTCGACTCTATCTTTGAAATACGTACCAAATCGGAACACTTTCACCACCTTCGTTGCTACCACTCAGGTCCTAACCAACATAAAGTCTTATTAGGATAACCGTAGTGACTTTTTTATCCAGCCTCTCTGATGCTGCCCTTTCTTCTGGTGGTCTTCCTTCACATGGCAACCAGAGTGACCCTTTAAAAATATAGGTCTGACCCTAACTGGTTTGGCTCAGTGGATAGAGTGTCAGCCTGTGGACTGAAGGGTCCCAGGTTCGATTCCGGTCAAGGGCATGTACTTGGTTGCGGGCGCATCCCCAGTGGGAGGTGTGCAGGAGGCAGCTGATAGATGTTTCTCTCTCATCGATGTTTCTAACTCTCTATTCCTCTCCCTTCCTTTCTGTAAAAAATCAATAAAATATATTTTTAACAATAAAAATATAGGTCTGATCATGTCATTTTCTTCAAAATTTTCTAAAAGCTTGCAAACATAGAGAAGATGCCAAAATTCATACAATGGCCTAAAAGAATGTGCATGGTCTGAATCCCATCCCCTTACTTCTATGATATCATCTTTACCTTCTCCTGCCTCACATTGCTCCAGAAGTACTACACTCCTTGATGTTCCTTGAAAATGTCAACCATACTTCTGCCTCAGGGACTTTGCACTCCCTGTTCCCTTTGCCTGAAAGGCTTTTGCCCTAGAAATTAACATGTCTTGCTTTTTTAACTTGCTTCCAGTCTTTGCACAAATGCTACTTTCTCAGAATAGCCTTTATCATTCAATTTTCTCTCCCCAAATCTTGCAACCCTCGGTACTTCCCATCATCGTTTTCTGCCTTGTTTTGCAAACTACTTGCCACTATCAAACAGATACACATTTACTTTATTTTTTGTCTCTCTTTACTAGAATAAAAGCTCTATTCTTACATCCTTCTAGCTGAGACATCCCCCCCTTCTTGTTCAGTGCTATACCTCCAGTGTCTAAAAAAACCAGCCTGACCTTTAATAACTAATTAATAAATAGTAAGCCTTTCTTAAATATTATTTTGAGTGAAAGAATAATTGAGTGAATTTTGCTATTTCATCAGTATTTATTTCATAACTTGCAGAAATAATTACCTTAGAAATGTTTAACTTTTGAAATACTGTTGATTAATCTAGTCCTCTGAAGTTGGTTATGGATTTAGGAATTATTTCATCAGAAAATTTTTGTAATTTGAATGTTGATTAATTATTATTAAAGCACATACTAGATAATATATTAATTGAAATTACTTCTCAGCTGAGCTTCATTTTCATCTTTCCTTCTTCTTATTTAATGCATATGATTTACTCTGGACAGCACAAAATCTTTATTATTTGTTCCCTTTCTTTTGCAAAAATGACTGGTTTTGCAATTTCAGCAAAATGGCCTTAGTTAGGGAAATAAATAAGCTTAATTCTCTTTTAGGTTTTGAGATGACTAAAATTGCAAGTAGGTGGGATGTTTCTTTCATATATTATTTCTTCAGCTTTGTAATTTTATGTTCAAGCTAGTTTATTTTTCTAAGCCCTCTCTTATTTTCCCTCCTCTGAGGGCAAAGTAAATCGCTTTTCCTTGCCGAGATGTGCCAGCAGCATCCTGCACAATCTTAGAGGAAGCTTATCCATTGTCATTAATTTTGGAAGATTCATGGATCCCTGTAAAAGATATAAAAAGTCAGTGCTTGGAGTTGATGATGATTATTTTTTACTTTTCTTCCCTTTCATATGCAAGGGAGTGGGGCGGGCATATTTCTTTAGTTTTAATGATAGCGATACATGTTCAGATATAGTCATTCTTCCCCAGTTCTAATGGGATGTGGGGGGCGGGGGAAACTGCTCATCCAAGAAAGAGAACTTGATTTTCAGTAAGAATTATGTGTATCTGGATGAAAGAAATTGGTTTGGGTTTCCTAGGTTTCCTAGCATATATCAATAAGTTTAGTTTCCTTTGTATATCTTACAAAGTTCCTTTCATTTCTTTTACTTTATGAAAGGTGATTGAAGTAGAGGTTTAAAGGAGCTAAATATATAGCTGTGATTCCCTGAAACTATTATGTTTCCTTCCATATGTCAGGCTGAAGACAATTATCAATAAAATGTATAGAATTATTATTTGGCACTGACAGCACTTATTGCACACATTTATAAATGCATGGGGGAATATGTTGGGTTTTCCAAGTTTTTACAGATAAATCTTTGTTTGTGTAAATTCATATTTAATTTTCAATTCACATTTTAATCTTCAGTTTTGTATAGGAAAAAAAATCCTCACTATCTGGCTTCTTTGTGTTCCACATTTCAAAGGAGATTTTTTTTGTAGGATTGCATAATGTTATCTTCCCCACCTCTTGAAATGATCAAATAATAGTTTTTCTTTATGTGAAAAAATTGAACTTAAATGATATCATTAAAATTTTTTTAATTCATTTTTTTTCAACACCAAATGGTATAATTTTTTTTGAGGGGGAAATAATGGAGAGAAATTTAGTAGGCAAAAATGAACAGGACTTGGTGATGTTTGGAAACAGGAGGGATGAAAAAGGTAGTGTTGAGGAAGACTCCTTGTTTTCTGGCTCGGACCATGGAGTAGATGGATGGATGGATGAAGGTTCTAATAATTGGAATGGAACACCCTGGATAAAATGGGAGTCATCCAGACCTGACTGTTATGTAATTTTCCATAATCAGTTTTTTAAAAATTAAATTTATTGAGGTGACATTGGTCAGCATGAACATACAGGTTTCAGGTGTGAATTTCTGTTATGAGATCTGTATATTGCACTGTGTTCCCACCACCCAAAACTGTGTTTGTGTTCAGGAGTTTCAGTTTTATTTCCCACACATGAGTGAAGTCATATGGTTCTTAGCTTTTTCTGACTGACTTATTTTACTACATAGTATTCTCAAGGTCCATCCATTTTGTCACAAATGTTCATATTTAATCTTTTCTTTGGCTGTATAGTATTCCATTATGTATATGTACCACATCTTCTTTATCCAGGCCTCTATTGCAGGACACTTTGGTTGTTTCCATGTCTTGGCTACCATGAATAATGCTGCAATGAACATGGGGGTGAATATATCTTTGTAAATATATGATTTCTAGGTTTTCGGGTTTATAGCCAGGAAAGGGATTACTGGGTCATATGGTAGCTCTATTCTCAATTTTTTGAGGAATTGCCAGATTGCTTTCTTTTTAAAAAATATATTTTCATTGATTTTAGAGCGGAAGGGAGAGGGATAGAAAGATAGAAACATTAAGATTGAGAGAGAATTATTGATTGGCTGCCTCCTGCACGCCCCCTACTGGGGATTGAGCCCACAACACATGCATGTGCCCTTGGCCAGAACTGAACCTGGGACTCTTCAGTCTGCAGGACGATGCTCTATCCACTGAGCCAAACCGGCCAGGGTGTCAGATTGCTCTCTATAGTGGTTGTACTAGTCTACATTTCCATTAGCAGTGGATAATATAATTTTTAATGACCAACGTATATTAAGAAAAATACTTTCTGTTCATTATTTGACCTCCTTTCTATAATCAAAAGCAATACATGAGTGGGTCTTTGAGAAACATTGGTCGTGTTGGAATTCTCCTACAGAAACCTTTCCCTTTGTCTGTAGTATCTTGTAATATTTTCTCTGGGGCCCAGTGATCCTGAGACCCATGTCTCTTCTGGAAAAAAATGTAGAAAATGCTACCTTAAAGAAACAACTAGGAAGACAAATGGGTGGACATGTCACCCTGGTCATACTTTACAGATATTTCCAAGTTAATTTCTCCCCAAGGAAAGGCAATGAACAGGCATTCACTTTGGAAGGTCAGAGTCTTATTTTTGGCCATTTCAAAAGGGAATGTTAATAAGACCACGATTAGAGCAAATAGTCTACGGCCCATGTGAGAATCATCAGTTATGAACAAGAGGAGGCACTTAGTGGTAAACATAATTGGTGAAAACGCATTGGAAAGGAGAAAAAGATTTGACTGAGGATATGCTGTGGGATTTTAATCAGCTTTTGGCTCCTTTTTATACCCTGTCCTCAACCCTCCTCCCCCAGGTATCAGTCAAGGATTGCGCTTCATAGACAATGTAGTGAATGCCTACGTCCCCTTCCCATCTCCCTCTTGTGACTGCCTCCTGGCTCCTCCAGCCCCCTAGGTTTGATGCTGGATCCAGGCCCACATGCTCAGGGCAGAGGTGGTGTTTTCCTCGTGTGAAGGTACCGAGGCCTTTAATGAGAGAGGTACTGATAAGGCTTTCTCTAGTTCTACGGGAAACGCAAGAAAGGGACTGGTTGGAACTCAAGACACCGCTTTTAAAGGTTAAAAGAACTGGAATAGTCACTATTGCAGAAAAAGGCGTTGAGTTCCTGCTTTTGGAGATTGCCAAGGAAAGCATTCAGTTCATCAACAGCTATTCACTGAGGCTTATTTTGTTTTAGTGTTCAGAGGTTTTACATCTGCTGTCATATGGTTACACCAGGACGATAAGAGCCATGGAACTTCTTGTTATGCATGATTTAGACTGTTCTAGTCTGAGGTGAGGCAGCCGCGCCCTCCCCCTCCTCATATAAAGAGGATAGCAGCTGGCTGGTGGAGACCTTGGCCTCAGTAGTCAGATTACCTGGCTTTGAGTTCCAGTTCTTGGGCTCACACTGTGGGACCATAGAAAGTTATCTAACCTCTCTGTGCCTCAGGTTTTCCATCTATAATATGGGAGCAAAATTGCTATTTCCCTCAAGTGCTGAGAACAGTCTGGCACATTGCAACTCATGAGCTGGGAGTGGAGGCAGCTGACAATAAGAATGATTCTGCTCTGCATTTAATGTGAGATGTGACCGAACTCTACAAATTAAAGTGACTCATGATGAAGGCGACAGCAGCAATGAATTTTATTCTACCCCAACAACTACTAGTAGGTGTAAGACATTTCTTTTACTTCTCCAAATCAAATTTAAGCTGATACAAGCCTTCATTTTATTATGTTGACTGAGAATTCAATTTCAGTACTTATTAGAGTTTTCTTTGTTTCCAGATTGGGCAAAGGTGAGGATGGTATGGGGTGGGGGTGGATGTGACTCCTACAGTAAGAGTATTTGGGGATAATTTTTGTGTTTTCAGCTCAATTGGATCTCTGCTTAAGCTCACAGCTCTCCTAGATGTACCCCCAGGCTTTTTTGAGGTAGAATTGACAAATAAAATTGTATATATTTAAAGTGTACAACATGATGATTTAATAAACACACTGTGAAATGATTACTACAATCAAATAAATTAACACAAGCATCACCTCAAATAATTACCTTTGTTTTTTTCTGGTAAAAAAACCCTTAAAAATCTACTCTTGTAGCAATTTTCAAATATATGATACAGTATTATTAACTACTAGGGGCCTATGCACAAAAATTTGTGCGCTTGGGGGAGTCCCTCAGCCTGGCCTGTGCCCTCTCGCAGTCTGCGACCCCTCGGGGGATGTACACCTGCTGGTGTACTTGGCCAGCCTGGGTGAGGGGCTGATGGCTGTTTGCAGGCTGGCCAAGCCCCCCAGTGGGGACCCTCACCCCATGGGGGTGTGGCCAGCCTGGGTGAGGAGCTGAGGGCCATTTTCAGGCTGCCCACAGTCCTTTCAGGGTTTGGGTCCCTACTGGGGTACCTGGCTGGAAGCAGGTATCTGGGATTTATTTAACTTCTATAATTGAAACTTTATTGCCTTGGTCCCCTGCTCAAAGCCTGGGTTGCCCCTGGCAACCCAAGGTCTCAGCCAGCTGGTATCTGGGGTTTGTTTATCTTCTATAACTGAAACTTTGTAGCCTCGAGTAGAGCTCAGGGCCTGCAGGGCCCTGGCTTCCTCCATTGCCCAGGGCAACTCCAGCTCTGTGGCTGCCGCCATCTTAATTGAGTTAATTTGCTTACTTGCTCCTGATTGGTTGGTGGGCATGGATTGTGGGCATGGCTTGTGGGTGTAATGGAATGGGGGTTAATTTGCATATTACTCTTTTATTAGATTAGATTAGATTAGATAGTCAATGTTATTGCTGTATTAGGTGGGGCAAAAGTAGATTTACAGTTATGAGTATATGAAACACAGTTTATTCTTGTATTAGTATTGATTAACTAGAGGCCTGATGCATGAAATTCGTGTAATAGTAGGACTTCCTTCCTCTGACTGCTGTCACTGGCTTCCCTTTGGCACCCAAGACCCAGGTTTCCTTCCAGCAACTGGGACCAGGCTTCCCTCACAGACCTAGCTTCATCCAGGAGGACATCCAGTCCAATTAACATGTTATGCTTTTATTATTATAGACTAGAGGCCTGATGCATGAAATCCATGCAAGGCCCTTGGCCCCTGCTGCTGTGGTGGCTGCTTCTGCCTTGACCCCCACCTGCTGCTACCGTGGCTATGGGCCTCTGTTCCCTCTGCCTCGGCCACTGCCTGCTGTGGCTTTGTCTGGAAGGAAGGACATCCAGAAGGATATCTGGTCTAATTAGTTTATTATGCTTTTATTATTATAGATTATTGTATTATTTTCCATATGAACAACTGTAAGCCTATTTTTGCCACACACTGTACATTAGATACTCAGAACTCATTGAAGGTTTATATCCTTTGACCATCTTCCCATTTCCCTGACCCCCAGCTCCTAGCAACCACCATTCTCCTCTGTTTCTATGAGTTTGACTCTTTTATTCAGAGTCCATATATGTGATGCCACACAATATTTGTTTTTCTCTGTCTGCTGCTTCTGTTGTAAGATGGAGACCGGGTCTTTGTGAGGATGGGTGCCTAGGCACCTACTGTCAAGTTTCCCTACAGACAGAGAGCAGTTATTCCTTTTGAGGTCCTGCCATTCTCTTTTCATTTCTGCAGCAGCATCTTCTGGAAGTGATTGGGGTCAGTTTCTATTGCATATACAAATAAAAAAAAATCAGAGTCAAAAATCAAAAGAGTAAAGTCCTCCAAGAGTAAAGTCCTTCAATTTAGTTCAACAATGTACAAAGATGATAAAAATAGTTTCTATCTTTTAGAACAAGACTCAGTAAACTATGCCCCATGGGCCCAATATGGCTTACTGCCTTTAAATAAAGTTTTTTTTTTTTACTTTTATTGTTGAGATTATTACAGATGTCCCTCTTTTTTTGCCTCCATAGCCCCCCTTCACAGGTTCCCACCCTGCCCCAGGCCATTCCATTTCTATGCCCCTGACTCTATTCCATTCACTATTTTATTCTGTTCATCATATTTTTTATTCAATTGATTTTTAGATTAAATTGTTGATAGATATGTATTTGTTGCCACTTTGTTGTTCATATTTTCATATTTATCTTTTTCTTCTTCTTTCTCTTCTTAAAGAATACCCTTCAGCATTTCATATAATACTGATTTGGTCGTGATGAATTCCTTAAGCTTTTTCTTGTCTGAGAAACTCTATCTGACTTTCAATTCTAAATGATAGCTTTGCTGGGTAGAGTAATCTTGGTTGTAGGCTCTTGCTATTCATCACTTTGAATATTTTTTGCCATTCCTCTCTGGCCTGCATAGTTTCTGTTGAGAAATCAGCTGACAGTCGTATGGGCACTCCCTTGTAGGTAACTAACTGCTTTTCTCTTGCTGCTTTTAGGATTCTCTCTTTCTCTTTTGCCCTTGGCATTTCAATTATGATGTGTTTTGGTGTGGTCCTCTTTGAGTTATTCTTGTTTGGGATTCTCTGTGCCTCCTGGACTTGTCAGTCTATTTATTTCATCAGGTAGGGAAGGTTTTCTGTCATTATTTCATCAAATAGGTTTTCAATATCTTGCTCTCTCCTTTAAAAAAAATTTTTTTATTGATTAAGTTATTACATATGTGTCCTTATCCCCATATAACCCCCATCCCCCTACTCATGCCCTCACCCCTGTTGTATGTGTCCGGTTAGGCCTATATGCTTGCATATAAGTCCTGTGGTTGATCTCTTCTCCTTACCCCCATCCTTTCCTACTTTCCCTTGGAAGTTTGACGGTCTGATTGATGCTTCTCTGTCTCTGGATCTATTTTTGTTCATCAGTTTATGTTGTTCATTATATTCCATAAATGAGTGAGATCATGTGATATTTATCTTTCTCTGATTGGCTTATTTCACTTAGCATAATGCTCTGAGTTCCATCCATGCTGTTGCAAATGGTAAGAACTCCTTCCTTTTTATCAAAGTATAGTATTCCATTGTGTAGATGTACAACAGTTTTTTTTATCCAGTCAACCACTGATGGGAACTTAGGCTGTTTCCAAATCTTAGCTATGGTGAATTATGCTGTGTGGCACCCCCATAATTGGCTGTTGGTACACTTAAAGTTGTCCCAAAGGCTCCTTATGCTATCTTCATATTTTTGGATTCTTTTTGCTCTTCTGGTTGGGTGTATTTTGCTTCCTCATATTTCAAATTATTGATTTGATTCTCTAGACCCTCTAGTCTATTGTTGAATCCCTATATATTATTTTTTTTAAATTTCAGTCAGTATATACTCAATTTCTGACTGGTCCTTTTCCATTTATTTGGAATTCTAAGATCCTTGAAAGTCTCACTAAATCCCTTAGAGGTTTCTAGAAGAGTATGAGTAACCTTATAACTGTCATTTTGAATTCTGTATCGAGTAGTTTGCTTTCTTTCATTTGTGACATGTTTCTTTGTCTCCACATTTTGGCTGCTTCCTTGTGTTTGTTTCTATGTATTGGGCAGCTGCTAAGTCTCCTTGAGTTGATAGAGTAGCCTTGTGTAGTAGTTGCCCTGGAGTGCCCAGTGGTTTAGCCTCCCCAATCCACTGAGCTGGACACTCTAGTTGCACCCCTTTGTGGACTGTGTGCACAGTCTTGTAGTTGAACCTTGATTGCTTTTGGCGTCACTGGGAGGAATTGACCTCCAGGCCAATTGGCTGTGGGGACCAGCTGTGTCTACAGTGGGAGAACTGCTGTATAGGAGACACCCTGATGGGGCAGGATTTGCTTCATTGGGGCTTTGGTGCTCACTGAGTCTGCTCCTTGAGTGTGTCACCTGTGGATGTGAGGAGTTGTAATCTGGTTTGGTCTCACACTGATTACTGGGTATACTGGCTCCTGGGTCTCCAGGAAGGTGCAAAGTCATCCACTGCCTGGGGCTGCTCAGCAGAAGCTATAGAGAGATCTGCAGATCCCCCCTCTTTGCATTGTGTTTGGAAGTGCCCAGATGAGGCCTAGCTGTGAAGCAAGACAGGCTGGTGCTGGTCTTGAGCCTTTTATTGATAGGTTTGGGGCTCCCTGACCCAGCTGCAGCTTGTTTGACAGGTTTTTCCTTGAGAAAGGACAGACCATTCATATGCAAAAGCCACAGCCCACAACTTGGGGGAGGTTATAAATTGGGTGGGCACTTGTTTCAGGGAATCACCAGGGTTGAGTAAGCAGAAATGGCTGCCAGTCAGCCCTGCAACTGGGAGGTCACAGCAGGGGAATAATGATTACTGCAAGCACCTCCATCTAGAAGAAAGCTGCCCCTGAGTTCTGGCCCTGATGCCAGACAGTCCAGTTTCTCCTTGTATGTGTCTGTGTTCCCCATACAAGACACATAAAACTATAAGTATGTGTGAGCTGTGGGAGCTCACCTGGCACTGAAGCTCAGAGGAAGTGGGAGCTTATAAATTCAGTTCATGATGCCAGCCTTTTAAGAGGAGCAGCTGGGTCTTCAGCAGCCTCCGTGTCACTGAGCCCCAAGCTGCACTGTTTTTTACAGCCTGTAGTTCTTACTGCCCATAGGGCCTTCTTTTCTCAATTCTGGGAGTCTGTTGTGGGGTTGGGACCCTTCGCTCCTCCAGGTGGCCTCTCCAAAGGTGATCTCCCTCCTGATTAAGAAAGTGATACACTTTGGTGCCTGACCAGCCCGTTCTGTGCCTCCATACCTTCTACCAGTCTCAGTGCGCTTTCTTCTTTACTTCTCTGGTTGTAGGACTTTCATTCAGCCAGGTTTCTGGTGGTTCTGGATGATGGTTGTTCTGTATTTTAGTTGTAATTTTGATGTGGTTGTGGGAGACAGCGAATACAGGCATTTGCCTAAACCGCCATCGTGGTTCTCCTATTGGGGTACAGTCATATGCATTTGTTTTCTTATTGACAATGGCTGCTTTTGTGCTACTGTGACAGGATTTAACGACTGTGACAGAGACAGCCTGGTTTTAAAAGCCTAAAATATTTACTATCTGGCCCTTTGCAGAAAATGTTTACTGATCCCTGTTATTGAAGCTAACAGTTGGTGTGGAAGCAGTATGGAGAATAGAAAAGGAGATATCTGCACCTTTCAGCTCACCTTTATTATATGTTATGCTGGATAAGAGGAAAAGCCTGTTGTGTTTCCACTGTATCTTGTATATATATATATATATATATATATATATATATATATATATATATATTTTAAAATAGCACCATCACTGCCTAATTACAGTCATTACTTTTAAATAGCTATCTCTCTTACTGTTAGACTGTATTTGTTCAACACACATATTAAGGATCTTCTTTGTGCTAGGCATTGTTCTAGGTATGAAAGATAGGACAATAAATAAACAACAAAATGTTCTCTCTCTCTGTCTCTGTCTCTCTCCATGGAATTCATAGTCTAGGTCTAGCTTTCCAAACCCAAATGACTCCAGGGACCAGAGTGGTAATATAAATGAATAAAGCAACCCTGGTGTCTTAGTCTGTGCAGGTAGTTTTGACAAAATACCATGGACAGGGTAGCTTATAAACATTAAACAAGATCATGGTGCTGGCAGATTCAGTGTCTGGTAGAGCCAGCTTCCTCATTGACAGCCTTCTTCTCACTGTAACCTCATAGGGTAGAAGGGATAGGAAAGCTCTCTGAGGCTTGCTTTAAGGACATCAATCCTATTCATGAAGACTCCACCTTCATAACCTAATCACCCCAAAGCCCCACTTCCTAGTGTCATCACCTTTACGGTTAAAATGCCAACATATGAATTTTGGGAGGATACAAACATTCATACTGTAGCAACAGGTGCAAGGCACAGACTCACTTTTTTTGACTAGTAGATGTGCAAAAATAGTTCTAATTTCTACAGTTTATGCTGTTCCCTGGTTTTCTTGAAACATGACTTCTTCTTAGATTATCCTTTACTTTTCCAATTTTGATAGAGACACATTTGAGGTATATCTTTCTACTACGAAAAAGACCCAAGAGTATATGATGATAACACTTGGATTTAGTGTCAGAGAGGCAATAGGGACTGATGGGGACTGTGATACACTGAGATGAATACATTCTTCAAAGGAAACACCAGCTACTCAACTACAGGGCATTACCCTATATAATAAAAGGGTAATATGCAAATTGACCCCAACAGCAGAACTGGGAATGACTGGTCACTATGACACACACTGACCACCAGGGGGCAGACGCTCAATGCAGGAGCTGCCCCCTGGTGGTCATTGTGCTCCCACAGGGGGAGCTCTGTTCAGCCACAAGCCAGGCTGCCAGCTGCCAGTACAGTGGTGGTGGTGAAAGCCTCTCCCGCCTCCTCAGCAGTGTTAAGTATGTCCGACTGCAGCTTAGGCCTGTTCCCCACTGGCAAGTGGACATCCCCTGAGGGCTCCTGGGCTGCCAGAGGGATGTCTGACTGTCAGCTTAAGCCCGATCCCCCAGGGAGTGGGCCTAAGCCAGCAGGTAGACATCCCCCAAGGGTCCCAGACTGCGAGAGGGCACAGGCTGGGCTGGACTGAGGGATCCCCCTGAGTGCACAAATTTTTGTGCACCAGGCCTCTAGTTGTAATATATGAATGCTAAAAATTTCCTCCTCCTCCCTCTCCCTCCTCCCCCCTCTCATCCTCACCCTCCAGAGAAAGAGAAGCCGGGTAGCTGATCTGGGTTTTCTGTGAACTCCTAATCTTTAAACATTGGCTCAACTAAAAAAATATCCCTTGCAGGCCCAACTCAGTATACGCAGCTGTCAAATTCTGTTTCCAGTCCACCAGTTTGTGTTCTCTGTGTGAGGACCGTGTAAAGTCCTTGGGAATAAGTATCTTGTTTTAAAGTAATAACAATATTCTCAGTGATTCCTTAATTATGTTATGATTATTCATACTTTACAGATAAAAATGAGGTTCAGATAGAAGTAATTTGTCTGAGATTCTGAAAAGCTCTTTCTCTAAGAGAACTGAAAACACAGGATTTTTGTGAAGATTTAGAAATAATATCTGCAAGGGTTTTTTTTTTTTTTT
>PVJC01046535.1:0-13267 GCA_004026665.1 Murina feae
CCCTGGCCACAGCTCAAAAAAGAGAACAACATGCAGGGGAGGGCAAGAGTCTGAGAGATCATCATAGAGGGGTGCCTGCTCCAAGCCTCCACGGTGTGCCTGGGGGCAGGCCCCCAGCAGGTAGACACACACAGGAGGACTGCTCCGAGCCTCTGATGCGGCTGGGGGCAGGTCCCCAGTGGCCACACACACACACACACACACACACACAGAAGGCGCCTGGCAGACTGGAGCCATCATAGGATATCCACTGAGGGGTCCCAGACTGTGAGAGGGCACAGGCCGGGCTGAGGGACTCCCTTCACCCCGAGTGCACAAATTTTTGTGCACTGGGCCCCTAGTAGTCTTATATTTAGAGTTGAAGGTCCCTATCTCATTTTCACACAATTGAACAGATGTTTGAAATTACCGAGCTTCCCGTTGAGCTCAGTGTGATAAAGAACCTAGTGATTAGACATCCCTAACCTTTGGAAGCCCACAATCAAATGGAATTAGAGCTTCTGTTTGAGAGGCAACAGGATGATGTCAAGTGCTTGACAATAAAATCCAAAGAGGCTCCTTATTAGGTGAGGAACCTTGACCATAGCACCTGTGAGCCACAGTTCATTCACCTGTGAAGGGGATAAAATAATTTATATTCAGAAGAGTTACTCTAAGGATTAGAATGACAGGACATGAAGAGCCCAGCATGAGCCCAGCCAGCATGGTTTCAGCGCTGAAATATGTATCAGGAGGTCACAGTTCGATTCGTGGTCAGGGCACATGCCCAGGTTGTGGACTCGATCCCCAGTGGGGCAGTGCGGGAGACAGCCTACCAATGATTCTCTCTCCTCTCTCTTCCCCTCTGAAATATACATATGTATTTAAAAAAGAGCCCAGCATGATATCTGCCATCTGTCAACCTTAAGAAAATATACCCATTATTATAGAGCCCATTTGATCACCACAGCAACCCATTCAGTTTTACAAAAGAGGAACAGACTAAAAGATTTCAGAGAATTGCCCAAGTTTCATAGTTGGGCTGATACTTCTATCTTCTGCCTCCCCAGTATTCTTTCTCATTAATGTAACCAGTAAAAATGGGTTACAAAGTAAAATCCAGTTATGTTTCTCTCTGTCCCATGTCCCCAGTAAAAAACTTCCCTTCTTTTTCTTATGAGCAAGCAAAGTACCTTTGCTTAAGGAATGATATTGAATAGTGGTCTCCAAAATAGGACACATAAACCTCAGTGGTGTGCAAGAAAGAATAAACTTTTAGAATATCTAATTATATTTCATCTTTCTTAATTCCTTTTTTGCATATCTAATCTAATAAAAGTGTAATATTGAAATTGACCATTTCTTTAGGATGCCTAAGCCACGCCCACCAGCCAATCAGAGTGACTTTATGCAAATTAACCCAACCAAGATGGAGGCCAGCACTCATGGAGCTGCGTAAACAGGCAGCTTCCATTGCAGCAGGAGTAAAACTGTTTGCTGGTTGCCTGGGCCTCTCTGTGCTCCAGGCAATAACGTATTTTCAACATTGTCTCAATTATAGAAGCCTCAGAGGTGAAGCAAACAGCAGTCCTGGCTGCCACTACTAAAGCAACATTGTCTCAATTATAGAAGCCATGAGCTGAAGCAGACAGGAGGTTTCCTTACCTGCCTAGGCCTTGGCTTAAAAGAACAGTGTATCAATTATAAAAGATAAATAAACCCCAGAAACCTGCTTCCAGCCAGCCTTGCTGGGACATTGGGTCAATGGGGGCTGTGGGCAGCCTGAAAACACCCCTCGGTCCGTCACCCATGTGGCCACACCCCAATGGGGTGAGGGTCTCCACTGGGGGGCTTGGCCAGCCTGAAAACATCTATCAGCTCCTCACCCAGGCTGGCCAGGTACCCCAGTAGGGGCCCAAAACCTGAAGGGACTGTGGGCAGCCTGAAAGTCTGAAAATGGCCCTCAGGCCTGCACCCAGGCTGGCCCCACTCCAATGGGGTGAGGATCCACACGGGGGAGCTTGGCCAGCCTGCAAACAGCCATCAGCCCCTCACCCAGGCTGACCAGGTGCTCTAGCAGGTGGACATCCCCAGAGGGGTCCCAGACTGCAAGAGGGCACAGGCCGGGCTGAGGGACCCCTGAGTGCACAAATTTTTGTGCACCGGTCCCCTAGTCTCTAATAATTTGCTTGTAGTATTAGTATACAATTATATAATTTCTAAATATATTGATAGTCTTATATTAGAGATCGGTGCTTAAAAATTTTGAAAACTGTCTGTTATTTTTAAAATTTGGCCTGCCTGGTCGGCATGGCTAAGTGATTGAGTGTTGATCTAGAGGCTCACAGTTTGATTCCAGTCAGAGCACTTGCCCCAGTTGTGGGCTCAATCCATAGTGTGGGGTGTGCAGGAGGCAGCCAATCAATGATTCTCTCTCATTATTGATGTGTATCTCTCTCTCTCCCTCTCCCTTCATCTCTGAAATCAATAAAAATATGCATTTTTAAAAAATTAAAGAAAGCACACCTGAGATAGCCCTGAAATCTTTTAAAGAAATTACTGGCAATTAGAGGACTAGTCAGAGAAATGTTATTTTGATATTATTATGACAACCACATTCTTTTTTAAAAATATATATTTTATTGATTTTTTACAGAGAAGAAGAGAGAGGGATAGAGAGTTAGAAACATCAGTGAGAGAGAAACATCGATCAGCTGCCTCCTGCACACTCCCCACTGGGGATGTGCCCACAACCAAGGTACATGCCCTTGACTGGAATCGAACCTGGGACCCCTGAGTCTGCAGGCCGACACTTTATTCACTGAGCAAAACTGGCCAGGCCAGACAACCCTATTCTTATGTTCAGGCTCATAAGACGCCATATTACACATATTGGTTTTAATGTTAGCATATCACAGATTGAAGAAACTGAGATGCTCTCCAAATGCACTCTTATCTTCAGTTACAGAAAAATGAATTTTCCCCATTTATAAGAACTGTGTTGCTGTTGATGTCCCACTGTGGCATTTAATGGCTCTTATTATCAAATAAATCTTCCTGATTAATCCAAAATTCTAGTGCTGTGGTTAAAGTAAAATTTTCCACATTATTTTTTCTATGAAGACTGTACTTTTAATGGAGCTAACATATACCTCTTAACATGTAATCTCCTTATAAACCAGGTTACTTCTCAGGTATATATTCTCTAGCTCAAGTGTTCTGATTTCCTTCGACAGAGATTTCACTTAACATTCTGAAAAGCCTCCCAACGCTTCAGCGCATTGGCTCCAAAGCTGCCCTTCTGTGCAGCATGGGCTCACTTTCCTTTCTAAGGTCCCCTGGCATTTTATGGCCATATGCTTAGAAATCCCGCTGTTTTCTTTAGCTTTTCCTCACAGCTTCCATTTCAAACACTATCAATACAGCTCTACTTTGAGTAATATTACTTAGACTCAAAACTGATTTTATTATGTTAATAAGAATACAATAAATAGTGAAACGGGAAGAAAATCAATCTAGCCTTTGGTGTGAGTCAGATATTTTACATGTTATCCCTTTAATCCTTGAAACCACCCTATTAGTAGAAATTTTTGTCACCCTCTTGCTCTGCTCTCCCTGACATACCAGTAAAAGATAGCTTGCTATATACTTGGGTAAGTGAGTGAGTCATTGCTCCTTACTTAAACTTACCCTTTTTGTTGTTGTTAATCCTCCACTAGGATGTTTTTTCCATTGATTTTTTTTTTTTTTTTTTTAGACAGAGTGGAAAGGAGGGGGAGACATCGAGAGAAATATCGATTAGTTGCCTCTGTGGCTAGGAGTGGGGAGGGAGTGCAGGAATCAAGCTGCTCTATGTGCCTTTGACCGGAATTGAACCCAAGGGCCAACACTGTAACAGCTGACCCAAACCAGCTAGGGCTAGACTTAGCCTTATAAACGTAGGGTCTTTGTGTTGTATTCATATTCTCCAGAACTGAGTGTGATGCTTATTGCATAGGAGGTACTCAATAGGTGTTGTTTAAACGAATAAACAGACTGAGCACCTACTGTATCCCTAGCATTGTACCTTGGGAGGCAAGTCGTATTCTCTCCATTTTATAGTTGAGGAAATTGAGTCCCAAGGAGACTGAGTAATTTGTGTAAGACATAAGCGTGAGTGGCAAAACCATCAGGTAAAGTCATGTTTTACTGATATTCTAAAATCCTTGTTCTTCCTCTTAACCATACCAACAGAATGCCTTCTTTAAACATGAAAAGGAATCTGATATCAGAAACAGTTATCTAATCTAATAAAAGAGTAATATGCAAATTAACCATCACTCTGAGACACCTAAGCCACACCCACCAGCCAAGCCACACCCACCAGCCAGTCAGAGCGGCTGTATGCAAATTAACCCAGCCAAGATGATAGCCGGCAGCCATGGAGCTAGAGCAAACAGGAGGCTTCCATTGCACCAACGATAGAGTTAAAACTGCCTGCCTAGGCCAGCTGGGCCTCTGCTCAAGGGAGCAAAGTTTCAATTATAGAAGATAAATAAACCCCAGAAACCTGATTCCAGCCAGCCTCGCTGGGATGTTGGATTAATGGGAGCTGTGGGAAGCCTGAAAACAGCCCTCAACCCCTCACCCAGGCTGGCCACACCCCCATGGGGTGAGGGTTCCCACTGGGGGGCTTGGCCAGTCTGCAAACAACCATCAGCCCCTGACCCAAGCTGGCCAGGCATGCCAGCAGGTAGACATCCTCCGAGGGGTCCCAGACTGCAAGAGGGCACAGGCCAGACTAGGGGACCCCCCCAAGTGCACAAATTTTTGTGCACCGGGCCCCTAGTTATAATAATTGGAAAACAACCAATGAATGACAAAATTTAAATTACAAATTAGAAATTTCTTTTTCTCAACTTCTCTTTCCTGGCAAAGTGTAACAATGTGGCTAACCAATGGTGATAAGACTGACTTCACTTTTAAAGCATGTAAGATCAAGCAAAAAAATATTACAATGTAACTGGCAAATATTAAAAATGCATATTTAGCACCCATAACAAAATACAAATTACCATGTCTTTACTCTCAAATAACAAATGGTCTTATTATGTATGAAAGAAACATGTGCCATTATAGATATTTTCATATACACAATTTCCCCCAAGTAATAACAAATACACAGAAAAAATTATTATTAATATTATTATTATTAAATATTTCTTATGGTATTTTTTAAAACATTTAAAATTTTCTAGTTTCAATTGATATTAGAATTTCATAAAATTTTAGCTGTTAGTGAATTTTTTTTTAGTAACAGGCACTTTTTGTTTATTTTTCTCATTAATTTCAAGTTATCTACAATTATTATTCTAAAAGCACTGATTTTAACTGTGACTTTTCATTTTTACATTTAAAAATATGGGATGCTTGCCCAGCCAGCATGGCTCAATGGTTGAGCATTGATCTATGAACCAGGAGATCACAGTTCAATTCCCAATCAGGACACATGCCCAGATTGTGGGCTTGATTCCCAGAGGAGAATGTGCAGGAGGCAGCTGATAAATGATTCTCTTTCATCATTGATGTTTCTATCTCTCCTCCCTTCCCAATCAATTCAAATACATATTTTTAAAAAATGGGATGCTTTGTGAATTTTCTTACCGAGTGTATTTATGTCATGTGGAGTATATACCACCCACAAAGCACCCTATGTATTATTATTTATTATTCTTTAAAAAATTTTTTTTATTTTTAAACCTACAATCTTGAACTGTATTTTAAAAATGTGTTGTATACATAATGTTAAAGAGTATTACTTTTATCATTTTCACATTTTTTACAAAAGTTTACCACTATAAAAAATAATTTGATCCTTATTTATAAGCTTCAAACAGCTGAAAATAGGAGCAGAAGGTTTAATTTCAATCATCATATTTTGTTTTAATGATACAAGTCATCATGGAAGCATAGTAATAAATTGCAGAGAAAATACAGGAAACATTTCATCTATTAAGTCAAAATCTTTTGTGATGTGTAAATTAATTCTTTGAAAGTTTAGCTTATTGAACTTTTTTATCTTAGTAACTTAATGTTAGAACTTTATATTATCATATACAGAGGTAGGCAAAAGCAAGTTTACAGTTGTGAGTACATAAAACTCAGAGCTTATTCTTGTATTATGTATTTTTCCATATGAATAACTGTAAACCTACTTTTGCCCACCCCTGTATAATACATACATATATACACATATGTTTAAGGCATACATTGTATTTAAATTATGCAAAAACGGGATAATATTTCTGAGTTCCAGGAAGAGGGTTTAATCGCAACAGAAACAAGGAGGTCCTTGTCACATCACAACAACATGAAATATACGTTATATTAAGATAGAAGCTGCTAGTTTAATATTATCATCTGTGGACTTACCTGGTATTCTGAGCGCTTAACTAATAAAAAACCTTCAAAGTATAAAGGCAGAGCAGTAATCTTTAACCTCTCTTGGAAGATCCTTCGAGGGGCTGGTTTCGGGGGCTTCTTAGCCATCATACTCTCTCGTGGGTGTGTGGTTTGGTTACAACTGTATCCAGTCTCAAACAAAATGAGATATACCTTGTGTGAGAGGAAAAAGCAACTGTTCAAAGAGGAAGTCCCAACTCGATTTTAAACCACCAACAGGACACACACACACACACACACACACACTCTCTCTCTCTTTCCTTTACTTTTTATGAGGTAAGATAAAACAGGCATAGACCAGCTTTGAGAAAGCAACATCTGAATAAACTACATGTACTGAGAATTACAATAACAAAATAAACAGAAGATTAGCATCACCAGAAGATGAAAGGAACCCATTGGGAGATTCTGGGCTTTAGCGGAGACACCCAGGTCACATTTGTTTACTTTTTGTTTTAATTGCTGTCCATTTTTATCCCCAGAAGGCATGACTTGAATTAACTCCACTTCACTAAAAATTAATTCATAGGATAACTTTATTTGGACTACTTCTGTTGTATTTCAGGATCATGCTTTGTTTAAATTTTAAGAAAAATGGAGCTCTTTACCCCATACCCATTTTGATGGTCCACTAAACATAAAACACAGTTATGGGAACGTGGAATTTTCCACTTCTTTTTGGTGAGTATTGTAAATGCTTGGGTAACCAGTGGATATTTGGCAAAATGTTTGGCAGAGAAAGTTTTGCATTTTCAAACCCTTATTTTGTTATTTTGTGCTTTCTGAGCTGTATATCACTGATGCTGTGATGCATAGATGAGGTCCCTATTGTTATCTAGTAAGGTTTATAGAGCTTCGCTGGGACCACAATGCAACTAATAGTTCCATTTGAGGAACAGTCATTGAGAGACTGGATTTAGCTCAATACTGTAAAAGGAATAACGTAGAAAAGGAACATTAGGAGGAATTCTGGTTTGTTTTGCAAGGTTTCGAGAATTTCCACCATTTAATATTTCACTCTCAATATTTCAGGAAAACTCTTGATTTAGCCTGAGCATTCTCTCCATCTGAACTAGCCTAATCTCAGAAATCAAAGCAAGCCCGGCACCTTCCAACTGACGCCTCCTTTGCTGTTGTGGTTGTGGTTGTGGTTGTGTTGTTGTTATTAATCCTCACTCCAGGATATTTTTCCGTTGATTTTTAGAGAGAGTGGAAGGGAGAGGAAGAGACAGAGAGAAATATTGACGTGAAAGAGTGTACACAGCCTGACCAAGGCCAGGGAACCTGCAACCAAGGTACATGCCCTTGACCAGGAATGAACCCAGGACCCTCAGTCCCCGTGTTGACACTCTGTCTACTGAACCAAACTGGCTTCCAGCTGATCCTTCTCTTCTAGTGGAGAGAGCACGAGGTTTCCTTCGCGCTGGGGTTTCCATTAGGTCTGCAGCAGGAGGTTTGGGACACCAAGTTGTCTACAAAGTGAGGCACAACAATACAGACAGATTATCGGTAAATGAGAGGAGTGTTCAAGTGTGTTATCAAAATGAAAATAATTTGAAACAGAAATAGGAAATCAAAACTTCAGAATTATCGCCTTGCCTTTAAATTTGAGATCTGCTCCCTGTGACCCAAACCTTCAAATGATAAAATCTAAGCCCAACTTAATTTTTTTGAGATAAATTCACACTATTTTTTAGTTTCAATGTAATTTAAAAAATGAGTCAAATAACCAAAGAAAACCTCCCAAGTTAATAGGTGACCAAATCTGCCTGTTGGCAGCTGGTAGCTGGTGTAACACAGGAAGGAAGTGAAAGGAGGGCTGAGAACTGAGAAATAAGGAGAAGCGGGAGGTAGGATACTGGGAATCATTAGTGGTCAGAATGTGAGAAAAGTGGTCACTGGCTTTATGGCCAGAGAGTGGCATGGGAGAAAAACAAAAAACAAAAACGCCTTTTAAAAGTGTAAAAATAGAAATATTTTGAGAAATAATGATCTAAATACACCATTTACATATTATGCAGCAGTAAAAAAGAAGGATCTCTTACCCTCTGAGACAGCATGGAGGGACCTGGAGAGTATTATACTAAACGAAATAAGCCAGTGAGAGAAAGACAAGTATCACATGCATGATCTCACTCATATGTAGAATCTAAAGGACAAAATAAACAGATGAACAAAATAGATCCAGAGACACTAGAAGCATGGAAGAGACTGCGGAATCTCAGAGGGAAGGTGGAGGTGAGTGGGAGGGAATAGATTAACCAAAGAACTTGTATGCATATATGCACAACCAATGGGCATAGACAATAGTGTGCTGAAGGCCTGAGGTTGGGGTGGGTGCAAGGTAGAAGGGGTCAGTGGGGAGAAAGAGGACATCAGAAATACTTTCAACAATAAAGATTTTTTTGTAATGTAAAAGTATGAATATTTTGAGAAATATGATCTAATTATATTTTTCTTATATTTTAACATTTTTCTTATCTATAAAAGCATACACAATTTTTTACAAAAAACAGTTCATGAACTTCTGTATGTTGTCAAATTAATTCATAATATACCAAAATTCAAATACTGTCTCCAAAAAAACAACACACACAACAAAAACAAAAAATAGAGAACAACACCCCCCCCCCCCCAAAATCTACGCAATGCAGAAGTCCTGCTGAAACATTATTAACCAGTTACACCTATCGACAATTTTCAGTATCATTGTACCACTGCGCTATTACAATGGAAATCCTCTTACAGATATCTCAGATTTTAGGTGTTGAATAATGAATTGCAGGTTAGGTAATGTCATAGGAAAAGTGTTCGGCAGGAGGGAGAAAAGCCAGTTTTGCCACTAACCGGCTCTGAGACCTTGAACACACCACTTACCTGCTCTGGGATCACAGCTCCCCATCCTATGATATGGGGGGTGGGGTGGGGGGGCGAAATGACTTCTAGTCTGGAGTTACAGTAGGCTTCTAAGCAGGTCTACTTATTACTCTTTTTCTTCTCTGATTCATTTAAAATCAGTCTCTTTAAGTCATTCCCCTGCTTAAAACACTTTAAAGCAGTGGTTCTCAACCTTCCTAATGCCACGACCCTTTAATACAGTTCCTCGTGTTGTGGTGACCCCCAACCATAAAATTATTTTCATTGCTACCTCATAACTGTAATTTTGCTACTGTTATGAATTGAAATGTAAATATCTGATATGCAGGATGTATTTAGGTGACTCCTGTGAAAGGGTCATTCGACCGCCAAAGGGGTCACGACCCACAGGTTGAGAACCGCTGCTTTAAAGGATTATGATTGCTTTTGAGGTTCATTTATTCATTCAACACTAAGTATTTATTGAGCACTAGCAATATGTTCAGGCAGGTCACAGAGGTCTTTTATAATAGGGCCCTTTTAAATGAAAACATTAAAAAAAATACTCTCTTTTTTGATAGCTTTGGTTACTCCCACTAAGTATGTCTTTTGGGACAGAAAATTAAAGGTGACCAATTACTGCTATAGAAGTGATATCACTGCTCTGTCAGAATGATTTAATTTGCTAACCTTGTAATTTTCATTTCAGTACAAAGAGTTTCTTCTAGGATGATAAAGAGTTTTTCTAGTTAATGTTCACACTGTTTTTACGGTGTGGGGAAACATTTATATTATTGAGAAATATTTCTTAGATGCCACATAGATACAGGACTCACAGATTTCTAAAGGAGATAAATAACAGAACAACCGCAGTTTTAATAGAAGCTGGTAATTCCTCATAAGGAGATGGTTTCTGGGGACGTGAATAGAGCAATAATGAATTCTGTTTTAACCACTTCAAACTCAATATATATGAGGATAGGTCTACATTTTCTTTCCCCTTCACTTCATTTAAGACCCATTAGTGCTTGCTTAGGGGATAAAATAGATTGATGTTTAATATCCATTACAACCTCTTCTAGTGTGCCATTCTTTATTGCAGAGGCTGAAAAGCTAAAAACTAAATTTCCCAGACTTCTCCGCAGCTAGAGTTGGGATGCATTCAACTTTATAGCAAGGCAAAACTGAGGCAGACTTCATTCTCAGGCTGCCTTTGGTTTTTCTAGACACAAGCATAGTCTATAGGCATCTGCTTTTTTCTGTGGCAATGTTATCAGAAGTCCCAGTGTATGACCACTGGTTTCATGGATGTTGATAGCCAAGGCCTGAAACTCAGTTTTCTAAAGCCTACCTTGGCACGTATGGTGTGCTTCCGGAGCCAGTAGTAGGAAGGTGGCTTCCTGGTCATAGAGGCTTCTGATTTGTGGTTGTTTCCTTGACAGGGCAGTTTTGTAGTAATTGTGGCGGCTTCCTGATTGTACAGTGTCAGTATGGTTCTGGAAATTCCAGCATTAGCATCAGCCTCCCAGTTTTTCAGTTTGCTTCCTGGCCATACATGTAGCAGCTGACTCTTGGTGAGTCAGTTTTGCAGTGTATCTTTGGGAATCATTCTTGAAAGCCCAAACTACATTATTTCTCCATCCCTCCCAACAATTCTATAAGCTGAATTAATAGATCCTATTAGTATATTCCCCCCCCTTTTTTTAACCAAAATTAGCTATCATGAATTATTTTCTATGTAACTTGATCCCTCATTAATACAGTTCCCTAGTGTCTAGAGGAATAAGTGAAAAGTCATCCTAACATTGAAGGTACTCCATAATCCAGTTCCATTTTATTACTACATATATTCTTCTGCATCAACTAACTGTACATCATATCTGCCTCATGTCTTGGCTTGTAGTTTGTCTCCCTATTTCCTTCACCTCATAAATCTCTTACTGTTAGGGATTGATTGCCTGCAAGCTACAATTTTGGCACCTCATTGTTTATAAATTTTTACATGTATTTGAATTTATAAACACCTTACTTTCATCCTTACTTAAATTAAAATAATTTATTTATTTTTTCTTATTATAAATGGAAAACTTACTTATACAAATTTTAGACACAACAGAAAGGCATAAGGAAGAAAATGAAAATCACATACTTCTCTATCTGCAATTGGCACTCTTTAGATGGGTACCATTACTTCTTTGGGCACTTTCTCTCTATTTCTAGATATATTTATGTAATCAGGTTAATCAAATTCACACTGTTTCATAAACCACACTTAAAAAATATGTTTTTATTGATCCCAGAAAGAGAGAGAGAGAGAGAGAGAGAGAGAGAGAGAGAGAAACATCAATTGGTCGCCCTCTGCAGGTGCCTAATCCTCAGGGTTCAACCTGCAGTCTGTTACCCTGATCAGGACTTTCATCGGTGACTTTTCAGTGCATGGGATGACACTCAACCAACCAAGCTACACCAGCCAGGGCCATGAACTACATTTTTTATATAAAGTATCTAGAAATGTGCATTATTTAAATTTTTACTTGGTACCATCAAAGTAATGTAAATATTTGTAAGGGTAACATTACAGTGTAGAACTGTATTTTTAAGGTTTTTAAAAACTAAATTTGTTTAGTTTATTTTTATGTACTTAGGCTTTTTATTTTTAATTTAATTTATTTAGATTAAATTTATTGCAATGACATTGGTTAATAAGATTATATAGTGTAGATTTCTATGAACATGATCTGTATATTGTATTGTTTCAAGTGTAGATTTCTATGAACATGATCTGTATATTGCATTGTTTAAATGACAAAATCTCCTTTTTTTGATGTAAGATTTACGTTGACTAGAAATAAACTAAGGTACAGAACGGAGACCCCAAAAAATAGTGTATTTGTTATGTCTTGTTAAGAGAAAAAAATATATATATATAGATAGATAGATAGATAGATAGATAGATAGAATAAAATAGAATTGCAACTAACAATCAAGTGATAAGCGTAGAGGTAACTTAGGAAAGGTTAAGGTGGGTCAATTTATATAGTACTTTAACATTCAGGATTTAATGCAGACTTTTGGGACTCATTGCACAACAAAATTGTTTTTTGTGAACTCTGCTGCCACCTATCTACATATTGCAAGTGAACTTTCTAACCTGGTAGAGCCATTCTTCCTGGGATAATTTTGTAAGGAAAGGTTGCTTCAAGTGAATGTACTTAACAAATGAACTTGAGGAGGAAGACTGGTTTTGCAAGGAATGTTAGGCCATTAAACCAAACAAAGCCCTGTCCTGCAGTAGGGCAGGGGGCTTTGTTCTGAGCTCAAACCTAAGTAGACCTGGTGGGGAGGGAGTATATTTGCAAATCAATGAACTCGAGGGGCAGTTATAAAGCAAGGTTCTTGCGTGTTACCGGCACTCTGGATTTGGGATTTCGGACACCCCAGAGACCGCGCATGTTATTAAAACTGTGATTTCTCCACCTCTTCAAAGTGCCATTTAGTTTTTTGGTTTTTCTGCAACAAACGGATATTTGGCAGTAAAAAGTAAAAAATATAATGAGCCCTGGCCTGTTTGTCTCAGTGGGTAGAGCATTGGCCTGCAGGCTGAAGGGTCCCGTTTTGATTCCCTCAAGGGCTCCAGGGCTCGGGCTCGGTAGGGGGCATGCAGGAGGCAGCTAATCAAAGATTCTCTCTCATTATTGATGTTTCTATCTTTATTTCCCTCTTCCTTTCTAAAACCAATTATATATATGTATATATATAATGAAATTTTATATGAAAAGATAAAACTCAAAATTATACAAGTAGTTTATTTCACGTTAGCAAATTTTAGGTTACAATTGCTATGTTATAATTTCTAGAGTAAATTGATTTCTGGAGTGTAATTTTTATGGCAAAACTCTGATAGTAATTTGCTAAAACTTCCATTTTTTACTTTTGAAGAATAACAAATTATTTTGCAAAATATTTTAGCAATTTTATTAATGTCACTTTG
>PVJC01046536.1:0-13253 GCA_004026665.1 Murina feae
ATTATATGAAATGCTGAAAGGTATCCTTTGAGAATGAGGAAGAAGAAAAAGGAAAGTAAAAATTATGAACAACAAATATATATCAACGAGTGAATCTAAGAATCAAGTGAATAAAAAATCTGATGAACAGAATAAACTGGTGAATAGAATAGAATCAGAAGCATAGAATGGAGTGGATGGACAATTTTCGGGGGTTAAGGGTGCTGGGGGTGCGTGAAGAGAATGGACAATAATTGTACACTTATGGATGAGGACATTGGGGGGGCAAGGACAGAAGTTGGGGTGGGAAATGGGAGGAGGGGAGCTATGGGGAAAAAAGAGGAACAATTGTAATAATCTGAACAATAAAGATAAATTTTTAAAAAATACTAGAGGCCTGGTGCACAAAATTGGTGCATGGGTAGGGTGCCTAAGGCCTGGCCAGCTATCAGGGCTGATAAAAAAAAAAAAAGAATATTTTCTATTGAAAAACTTTAATTTTCTTTTGATCAGACATATTATATTCTTTACATGACTAATAAAAGGAAAATAAAATGTTCTTTATAAGGCTGCCACTATTAGAAAGCAAATGTACTATGTGTAGTTGGAATTGAAATTTTATTCTTCCTAATGATAAAAGCAAGACATTTTTATAAACAAATATTTTTAAAATATGTTTTTTATTGATTTCAGAGAGGAAGGAAGAGATAGAGAGAGATAGAAACATCAATGAGACAGGATCACTGATTGGCTGCCTCCTGCATTCCCACTACTGGGGATTGAGCCTGAAACCTGGGCATATACCCTTGGCTGGAATCGAGCCTGGGACCTTTCAGTCCGTAGGCTGATGCTCTATTTATTGAGCCAAACCAGCTAAGGCTAAAATATTTTTATTAAAGGGAGCTTAAGATATCTATGAAAATAAAGTAAAACTTGAATTAGCTAAATTGTTATTTTGTAGTGTTTCAGCCTATTCCTTTTTTGTGCAAATATATTCCTTACATAATTGGAATCACTGTATATTCTTTTTTTAAATATATTTTATGGATTTTTACAGAGAGAAAGGGAGACGGATAGAGAGCCAGAAACACTGATGAAAGGAAAACATTGATCAGCTGCCTCCTGAACACCCGCTACTGGGGATGTACCCGGAACCAAGGTACATGCCCTTGACCAGAACTGAACCCAGGACCTTTCAGTCCACAGGCCAACGCTCTATCCACTGAGCCAAGCCTGTTAGGGCATGTATATTCTTTCTAGTATTCTGTTTTTACCCCTTGACATTGTATTTCCAGTAATTTTGTCTGTTATTAAGTATTCTTCTAAATCAGTGTTTGTTTCTGGACCTTGTTACAGTCTTAAAAATTATTGAGTACCCCAAAGAGATTTTGTTTATGTTATTCCTATTGATATTAACCATATTAGAAATTAAAATGGGGACATTTAAATATATATTTATTATTCATTTTATTTTATTTATTTATTTTTAAAATATATTTTATTGATTTTTTTACAGAGAGGAAGGAAGAGGGATAGAGTTAGAAACATCGATGAGAGAGAAACATCGATCAGCTGCTTCTTACACACCTTCTACTGGGGATATGCCCACAACCAAGGTACATGCCCTTGACCGGAATCGAAGCTGGAACCTTTCAGTCCGCAGGCTGACGCTCTATCCACTGAGCCAAACCAGTCAGGTCAGAGAGGAGTATTTTAATAGCCTTTTCAGATAATTGTAGTTATTCTTCTTTGACACCGCACCAAATGGACAAGGGGTAGTTTCTTTAAGATTAATTACAATATGATATCTAAAATCATAGCAGTGCACTTTGTGGTCCTGCTTCACTAAAATCTATTGGTCCATCTTGTGCTTTGAATTGATCTCTTACCCATACATGATTTTATAACATTAATTAATAACACCACTGATCTCATTAGAAATGTCACTAAGCATTAAAGGGCTATCAATCCCACAGTGGCAGGTACGATATTCCAAAATTCAAATTTTTACTTGAAAGCTCAAATTTTATCATTGCTAACATTCCTTGAAGTGATTAACTTACTTGATTCATTTTAGAGAAAATGCCTGCCAAAATTTAATTTGAATAATTACAGTCTGTCTTTTAGTTATTATTTTAAGTAAAACTGGCACTCTGTGAAAAAAGGAGCTGGTTAAGCTCACCACACAAATAAAGACACAAGTGCTTACTATTCAGACAACTATTGCAGCAAAAGTGCTTTCTGTGTGCGCTCCATTTTGTTTCACCGAATATTAAAACATGTATATTCAGGATTGAGAGTTGATCAAAGTAATCATTTTTATTGCTTCTTCAATAACATTCTTAATTAAAATGACATTTTTTTGTTCCTATGATTGTATGGCATTTTAGAATACAATGATTACTAGTGTAGTTGGCTGCCATGGCTCTTTCATGCTAAGATACTAACAGTTTTATTCATCATTGCTTTAGCACCATCAGTACAAACATAAACCCAGGGAAAAAGGCAAATAATGTCATTATTATTATTATTAAAATGGTTTTGACCTTAGAGACCACCTGAAAAACACCTGTAGGTAATCATAAATAAAGAAAATAGTCCTAACTCATTTGGCCCAGTGGATAGACCAAAGGGTCTTAAGTTCAATTCCAGGCAAAGGCACATACCTTGGTTGCAGGCTCCTCGGTGGCCTGGGTCCTGGTCAGAGCTCATGCAGGAGGCAACCAATTGATGTGTTTCTTTCACATTGATGTTTCTCTCTGTCTTTCCCTCTCTCTCCCACTCTCCCTAAAAATCAATGGAAAAATATCCTCAGGTGATGATTAACGAAAGAAAGGAAGAAAGGAAGAAAGGAAGAAAGGAAGAAAGGAAGAAAGGAAGAAAGGAAGAAAGGAAGGAAGGAAGGAAGGAAGGAAGGAAGGAAGGAAGGAAGGAAGGAAGGAAGGAAGGAAGGAAGGAAGAAAGAAAGAAAGAAAGAAAGAAAGAAAGAAAGAAAGAAAGAAAGAAAGAAAGAAAGAAATGGAGGAAGGAAAGAAAATAAATGCTAGTATCCTCAGGGGCATTCAGAGGGAGATGACTACTCTTTTATTTCTGTATTATCAGAATTTTAAAGAATGATCCTGTATGACTTGAAATTAATTTCTTAAAATTGCCCTAGAAGTGTCCCCATCAAAAAGGTAGAGGGAGGGGGAGCTTGACTAATGTCTCAAGAATTTATCATGATATATGCATCCCTATGTTCATAGCAGCACAATTTATCATAGCTAAGATTTGGAAACAGCCTAAGTGCCCATCAGCAGATGAACGGATTAGAGAGCTGTGGTACATCTACACAATGGAATACTATGCTGCTGTAAAAAAGAAGGGATTCTCACCATTTGCAGCAGCATGGATGGAGCTGGAGAGCATTATGCTAAGTGAAATAAGCCAGCCAATGAAAGAAAAATACCACATGACCTCACTTATTTATGGATAATAAAGACCATTATAAATTGATGAACACAAACAGATACAGAGGCAGAACAGCATTAAATTGACTGCCAAACTATAGCTGGAAGGGTCGGGAGGGTTGGGGGAGGAGTCAATCGATCAACTGAAGGACTTATATGCATGCATATAAGCATAATCAATGGACACAAGACACTGGGGGGTAGGGGAGGACGGGGGAAGGTCAAGAGGAAAAAATGGAAACTTATTTAGCCCTCTTTCTAATACTTAAAGTAATAAAACAAAATTAAAAAAAAAGAATTTATCACAAGGGCCCAAATCTCCTTTGAAAGTCTCTTCAAAGTCTTATGAAATGTTCCCTAAAAATTCTAATGGATTCTATAACTTGCATAAGTGTTTTCTATGATTTCTGCAGGAAACAAAGTATAGGAATTATGATGATCTAAGATGAGAACTTCATATAATACTTCATTTTTTCAAAGCATTTTTATATTTTCAAAGTACGTATATTCTCCCCTAAAATGTCTCATGAGACACCAAGACAGAATGCTATTCTGAGGAGAGCACTGTTTTATTCTTCTTCCTCGTGTTTTGGTGTTACCTCTTGAAAGGCAGGTGAGCAGCATGTGAAGCAGACAGTCTAGCATTTTCCACGCATGGATACTAGAGTCACAGACCCTGTAAAAGAGATCCCCCTAAGCTTCCTTATGTCTTCCTTAGCCTTAATCATTAAACAGGACCAGGGTTGATCCTAAATGCAAAGGTGGCATTTTATCCTTGTCACCCAACTTTGTTGGTACAAGTCCTCTATCATTGCCCTCCTGTTCTATGATATTGCTCTTTTTTTCATTGATGTATTGAATTTTTTGGGGAGACATTGGTTTGTAAAACCATATAGGTTTCAAGTGCACAATTCAACAAAACATCATGTGCACACTGCATTGTGTGCCCATCACACAAAGCAAAATCTCTTTCCATCCCCATTTATTCCCCTCTTGGCCCATCTCCACCTACCTCCATCCCCTTTTCTCTCTATTACCACACTGTTGTCTGTGTTTTTGTGTTATATGTGTATGAATATGTATGTTTTTTAATCCATTCACTCTTTTGTTCTCACCCATTAGAATGTCTTATAAAGGATCTGAAAACATGCATGTTCAAAGGTAAAACTAGAATTTTCACTCCAGTCAAGAGGACTTACATTAAAAGAGACTACAAAATCCTTGAGCTGAGCCCTAGTTGGTTTGGCTCAGTGGATAGAGTGTTGGCCTGTGGACTGAAGGGTCCCAGGTTTGATTCTGGCCGTGAGCATGTACCTTGGTTGTGGACACATCTCCAGTAGGGGGTGTGCAGGAAGCAGCTGATTGATGTTTCTCTCATCGATGTTTCTAACTCTCTATCCCTCTCCCTTCCTCTCTGTAAAAAATCAATAAAATATACTTTAAAAAATCCTTGAGCTGAACTAGAAAGAAATCTGTGACTACTTCTCACTATCCTCAAAACCAGCACTTTTAGGTACTTTCTGAACCTGCTACTTCCAAATGTGAACTGTTATGCGCCAAGTACTGTGCTAAAAGATCAATATTAAAAGGATATAAGAATATGAAGGAATATCCTGGAAATTCCTATCCCATCTGTCCTACAGGACTCCTCAGTTTGAAGTTTAGGTGATGACTTCCAATTTGTCATGAGTTTCATGAGGTGAAAACTAGATGGGAAGCAGTCATTGCAGTTTGAAGAAGAGTAGTCTCGATGTACTTGCCTCAGCAGTGACTCTCAACCATTAGCAGGAAGTCTGGAAAGACACATCTGAGAAATGGCTGCCTCTAGGAAGTTGCACAAAACCGGGTGAGGCACAACGGAAATCAGGCAAGGTGGCAGGGATCCCAGAAGGGCTAAGTACTGGATTTCAAAGCTGATATGACTCAAAGGCCTGAGAAATTAAGTATGTTTCAAATATTCAGGCAGACAGGCCCAGAGCCCAGCTCTCAGGGTTTTAAGATTTAAATAATTCATCTGCCCCATAAAACTTCAGCCTTCTTATTCAATTCAGCAAGTATGTCTTGAATAATTGTTGTGTGCCAGAAATTGCATATATTACTTAGATTATCTTTCTTTTCCTAGGTAATTGGCTTTTTGAGGACAGGAAGTAGACTATGTTTATCTTTTTAATCTTCTCCACACCTAGCACAGTAGTTTGCAAGCAATTAATATACACAAAAAAAGTTTGTGAAATGATGAATGAATGTGTGAATAAATGGATGAGTGAAGTGAGTTTTTTTCTGATGCAGTCATCTTTTATACTTCCTTAAGAATGAGGATAGTCCTACACCCAAAATCAATGGTGTGAGGTCTACCCGTGTTCCCTGTTCGCTGTTAGAATAAGGCCAAAGGGGCTGAAATTACAGAGAGCTTCTTGCACCGGAAAGTGTTAATGTGATAAATATTTAGCACATGGCCTCTAAACATTTCACAACTGAGAATAAAGTAGGATTGCCCAGATTAGAGCAGTGAAGGAGGCATTGCTATGGGGAAAGGCAAATAAATGTTTGAGGCTGAACCTCATCTTAATTAAAATAGTAACACAATAAAAAATACGTGTAAGAAAGTATTTTTAAATCTGTTTTATATGGTATCACACATGTTTAGGTGATAAACCATCTCCTACATCCCTCCAGATGCAGCTCAGCTATCATCTTCTCCAGGAAATACCCTTTGATCATCTTTCTGACTTGTCCTCATCAGGATTAGAAACCTATGCTGAGTTGAATAGTGTCCCCTCTAAATTCCTGTCCACCTGGAACGCGTGAAGGTGGCCTTATTTGGAAATAAGACCTTTCAGACATAGTCAAGTTAAGATGAGATCATACTGGATTAGGGTGGGTCTTCAATCCAATATGATTGGCCTCCTTATAAGAAGAAAAAATTGGGGCCTGGACCAAGGGAGAAGACCATGTGAAGATGGAGGGGAGACTGGGATGATGCATCTATGCACCAAACGATGCCAAGTATTGGCAGCAAACACAAGAAGCAACAAAGGATTCTGCCTGAGGATCTTCAGAGGGAGATTGGTCCTCCCCACACCTTGATTTTGGACTTCTAGTCCCCAGAACTGTAAGAAAATTAATTTCTGTTGTTTTAAGCAATGTGGTTTGTGATAATTGGTTACAGCACCTCTAGAAACCTAATACAGAGCCAATTTCCTTTTATATCTACTTACATATAACGCTGCCACACAGTTTTGGATGTGTCACTTCATGTACTAGTATATGTCTGCCTTTCCAGATTATGATTTCTTGGAGATAAAAACATGTCTTACTCATTTCTCTGTCCTTAGTATCTCACACAATAACTGCCAAAATAAATCTTATTACAGCAAACTGATTGGGATATTACTGACAATTCTAAATGTCCACCAAAATCCAAATTTTCCACGCTTGCCAATATTCCAAACTCCCACCATCTGTGTCGTTAGAAATAGTCCCAGCCCACTCTGCCACTTATTCTAGAGCAAAAACTAGGAGAGACATAACAAAATCTGAAAAAGCAAATTTATTACCACATAATAAAAGCCTTTTGTGGATTTAAAAATCTTCCAATCTATACAGATTCAGTCTTGGGCAAAAGCTAGAAAAGGAATTCTCTGTAATGAACATTCTGAAACTGTTGGCAGAGTGTTAAAACAAAAACAAAACCTGTAGGGTCTACCAGTTGTTAGTCAGCAAAAGTAAAGAGAAAGTAAGAAGTTTGCTTAGGTTACACATTAAAACTCGAATCTCCTGATTTTGACAGAAATGTCACAATCTTTCCTGTCAACATGTCAGGAGCATCTTCCCCTAGAGACGATCACAGGTTGATTAGTTGGATTAAGAGCCGTCAAAGAAATTACATGCCCATATTAGAACCTACAAGAAAAATTAGTCCTCTGGAGACAGTGTCACATATCCTTCTTTAAAAAAAGAAACAAGAATACGTAAGCATGTCACTTCCTGTCAAAGGCTCTGGCAGGAGCAACTGATTGATTGGGTGAGGACTACATGCCACCAGGGAGAAGGGACAAGAATTATCCTTTAGCCCAGCCAGTGGGGCTCAGGGGTTGAGCATAGATCTATGAACCCGGAAGTCATGGTTCAATTCCCGATAGGGCACATGCTCAGGTTTGGGGCTTGATCTCAAGTAGGAGGTATCTTATCAATGATTCTCTCTCAGCAATGTTTTTATCTCTCTCTCTCTCTCCCTCTCCCTTCTTCTCTGAAATCAATAAAAATATATATATTTTAAAAAGAATTAATTATTGGTTAGCTACAGAGGCAAGAGGTAAAGATCTATTTCCACACAGTTGCCTCAAATAAGAAGGCTTTTATATGCTGGAGTAGTTTCTGTATTATATGTGATCAATGAATATATATCTTTGGATACATATCTTTAACACACAAAAAATTATTTCTTGAACACATAAACAGGCATTGCTGACTAGTGGTAAGTCTTTTGGCAAGCAGTAATTTGGGGGTTCCTTCTGTTTTTTGTTATAATATATTTTATTGATGTTTTACAGAGAGGAAGGGAGAAGGATACAGAGTTAGAAACATTGATGAGAGAGAAACATCGATCAGCTGCCTCCTGCACACTCCTTATTGGGGATATTCCCGCAACCACGGTACATGCCCTTGACCGGAATCGAACCTGGGACCTTTCAGTCCTCCGCCGACGCTCTATCCACTGAGCCAAACTGGTTAGGTATCCACTGAGCCAAACTGGTTAGGGCTCCTTCTGTTTTGTGACTCTGCCACTTTCAGAATACAGTTTCTAAAGGCCCTGCACGGTTTTGCACTTAATCTGGCAGACAAGGGAAGGAGGAGCGTGGAGAAGCGATCTTTGGAGGCTCTTAAGAGAACAATCCCAGAAGCAACCACATCACTGGCACACATCCCATGGCTCAGGACTCGATCCCTTGTCCATGCCTAATCGTAGTGGGGGCCTTGGAAACTATGTCTGCATCCAGGAAGAAGAGGATTCTGGTTTGGGGAACAACCGTCTCTGCCTTACTATTTGTGATTATTGTCCACTACAACATCTCAAAAATTTTAAGAAGTCTTAAAGCAAAATATCATGATCGTGTCTTGCAAAAGTTAGGTAAATCTATTAAGTCCCAAAAGCAATAATTGAAAAGAAAATAATGGATTACAAAAGAAAAATTTCATTGAAAAACAGTTTGACATAAACAGAGTCTGTGGCTATGTAGGCTCTGCCAATCAAATATCTGGATGATGTTTATCTAGCTTTTCTTCTAGATGTCCTATCATTAAAAAGCTTGTAATTAATATACTAGCCATTGATTAATCAATACACTTCTCAGAATCTGTTATTTTAACCAAAAAAATACCACCACCTACAAAGTTATGAATTCAAAATAATGTAAAGATAACACGTGACACTTATTTTAATGTGGGATTTCATTGTCAACTGAAAATTCCCATACAAAAAGCTTAATGATCAGCCTCTAGTTTTCTATTTTTGCCCTGAGAACAGGTAGGTCTACACAACCGCAATTTTGATCAAACCAATGACACTCTCTGGTAGCATCCATACCAAATCCCTGCAGCCTTGGTGTTTCTTGGAATAATGTGGCATGGCAGGTCTTCGGGATCAACTGAAGGAAAATTAAGCTCAGCACAATATTTGGAACTGTGCTTTCCTTACAGATGTCGACACCGCCTATTTTGTTGTTGTTGTTATTTCATTATCCATGTTTCACATTGTCTTTCCCTGCAATCAATATTATGATAGCCAGGCAGGAACAATGTCAAAGTCACTTATCTTTAATACTAGGGGCCTGGTGCACAAAAATTTGTGCACTCGGGAGATCCTTCAGCCCGGCCTGTGCCCTCTCACAGTCCGGGACCCCTCTGGGCATGTCCACCTGCTGGCGAGCCTGGCCAGCCTGGCTGAGGGGCTGATGGTTGTTTGCAGGCTGGCCAAGTCCCCGAGTGGGAACCCTGACCCCATGTGGGTGTGGCCAGCCTGGGTGAGGGGCTGAGGGCTGTTTTCAGGCTTTCAGGCTGCCCACAGTTTCTTCAGGTTTTGGGTCCCTACTGAGGTGCCTGGCCAGCCTAGGTGAGGGGCTGATGGCTGTTTGCAGGCTGGTCAAGCCCCCCAGTGGGGTCCCTCACCCCATTGGGGTGTGGCCAGCCTGGGTGCTGGCCTGAGGGATGTTTTCAGGCTTTCAGGCTGCCCACAGTCCCTTCAGGTTTTGGGTCCCTACTGGGGTACCTGGTCAGCCTGGATAAGAAGCTGAGGGGCATTTTCAGGCTGCCCACAGTCCCTTCCAGATTTGGGTCCCTACTGGGGTGCCTGGCCAGCCTGGGTGAGGGGCTGATAGCTGTTTGCAGGCTGTCCAAGCCCCCCAATGGGATCCCTCACCCCATTGGGGTGTTGCCAGCCTGAGTGACGGGCTGAGGGGCGTTTTCAGCTTTCAGGCTGCCCACAGCTCCCATTGATCCAATGTCCCAGCAAGGCTGGCTGGAAGCAGTTTTCTGGGGTTTATTTATCTTCTATAATTGATACACTATTCCTTTAAGCCAAGCCTAGGCAGGTAATGAAGCCTCCTGTCTGCTTCAGCTTGTGGCTTCTATAATTGAGACAATGTTGCAAATATGTTGTTGTCTGGAGCACAGAGGGGCCCAGGCGGCGGGCAAACAGTTTTACTCCTGCTGCAATGGAAGCTGCCTGTTTACTCAGCTCCGTGAGTGCCGACCTCCATCTTGGCTGGGTTAATTTGCATACAGCTGCTCTGATTAGCTGCTGGGTGTGGCTTAGATGTCCCAAAGTAACGGTCAATTTCAATATTACTTTTTTAATAGACTAGATGTAAAAGGACAGGTTGCCATCAACTAGTTAAAACACATCAGAACTCAACTCAAACAGGATAAGCCTTTGGTAATTCCTCGCTTCTTGCCATACTTTTCTTTTTCCTCTTTTCTTTTCAGTGAATGTATGACCCAAAAAATTTCGCTCCAATTGGGTATTATTCAGTCAATTCAAAAATAGAGTTAATAACAAAGGCAAATGAGTTAATAAAACCCTTTTGTTTTTCTTAACACGTTTTTCAAAATCTAAATTTTAAATTACAGGCCATTATTAAAAATTTTATTTTCCCTTAGTTGATGACATCTGTGATTAAATGTTCAGAGCTTTTGGGGTGGTTTAAATTATTGCATTAAAAACTGCCAGACAAAATAAATTGGTACATGCTTTATTACATGTACTATTGGGCAAATGACGTTTAGAAATAAGGAAAGGATGCCCAAACTTGGTTTAGACATTGTGTGTGTGTGTGCGTGTATTGTTGTTGTTATTATTGTTGTTGTGTTCTGGGTATCTTTTATAGTAAATTGTTTTAAGATTACTCAATAACAAGATTGCATGCTCTGGGAAGCTGGGGTAATGTTTGCTTCTTTTCTAAAGTAAGTCGGAGAGAGCATACAGTAGGAAGGAGACTATGAAAGCAGGAGTTCATGGTAACATCAAGACAGCCTGCCTTTTATGTCTTCCTGGACTCCATAGAGAGGAATCTCAACCTCATTACTGAGCAATGACCATTTCCTGCTAATCTGAGTGTGTGGGCAAAAGAAGGGCGGGGGGAGGGGAAAGCCAACCACAGGCTACTAACTAAGCTATTGTAGTCTTTGGAGATGCTTAAATGAGTGAAGCAATTAGAATCAACACGCCTGGGAGGCTGGGAAGAAGACTGGAGAAGAGTAATTAAGGAAGCTCCAAGCATATAGCAGTTGTAGGATCTATATGAAGCCCATGCAGGCAGTGGTCCAGCCAGGCATTAAGGTGTCTTTAAGCACTAGCATAATGGCCAGATGCTCATATAAACTGAGAAAAAGAGACAAACAGGCCCACACACAATTTGCGGACAGATGTGGACACAGCTTCAAGTGGACCCATCACACATGCACAAATAGTGAATGCACTTTTATGGGCAGCGTACATGTTAATACAAAAAGAAAAAAAAGAATGCATAGAGAATGATTGCTTTGCTTCGGTGTGGACGTGAACTTTGATGGAACTTAGTAAAACACAGAGCATTTATTACCATGATGAATGGCTCTCTGGGGAGTCCTTTCCCTGCCCTCCCAGCTGGAGTATAGGGCTGCAGGGACAGCGCTGGGCACAGAAGGGACGAACAATAGGTTCTGTGAGTTGGAGAAGCGGAGGCTGCCCTCCCCGGCTGGGTGGTATGAGCATCAGTCCCGAGCAGCACATAATTCAGACGGCTGATGGATTCCTGCGGAATGTGGAAATAACAAAGGGGGAAATGAGAGCCAATTAGGAAAGTGCACTTGAATCGCCCAATGTGCTGAGGATTTTTTGTGTCAACAGATTCCACTCTGGAAAAGCCACACGCCTGGTGAGTTTCCTGATCAAATCCAGGACCCACTATTCCACCCGGAATAACCCAATGACATTACCCAAACTGGACACCGCAGGGTGATGGGCCGATTGCATCAACTAGAAAACAAGTCACTTTTACACCCCTTAAAATTTGTTTAAATTTATATGTTTGTTTGGTTGGATGTTTAAAATTGTAATACAGTTAAACCAGTCTGTCTGACTGACTCAGCGCCTTCACTGGGAAACCCAGGGGCCTCCGTTTCTCTGCCTTCCCTTTGTGTGTGTCGGCCAAGGGGTAAAGACATCTGCCACACCAAACTTTAAATTTCACTTTACCTTTATTTTTCTTGATCCTTTCCCCTGGCCATGAGCAGAAAGCTCTTGATTTCCTCAATCTTGCCGAAGTAACTCAGGAGGAGGCGGACAGGGAGAGAAATTGTACAGCCTGAAACTGTCCTTTTTGCCTGAGATTTTAAAACATTCAGAGGTTCTCCTCTGCTCCATATTTATTTCAAAGGGACAAAGCAAGAAAACATACCTGGCTAAAGCAGGAGGAGATTCTTCCTCACTACTGATCTTGTTCTTTCACTTATTTCATTTCCGTTTTCTTGAGAGGCTCCTGGCAGTAGGTGTGTGCATACGGAGCTGTTTCTTTAAGAAGTCAGATGAATTTTTTTTTAAACATATTTTATTGATTTTTTTACAGAGAAGAAGAGAGAGGGATAGAGAGTTAGAAACATGGATCAGCTGCCTCCTGCACACCTCCTACTGGGGATGTGCCCGCAACCAAGGTACATGTCCTTGACAGGAATCGAACCTGGGACCTTTCAGTCCGCAGGCCGACGCTCTATCCACTGAGCCAAACTGGTCAGGACAAGGAGTCAGATAAATTTATATTCTCATATGCATAACCCACGGACACAGACAATATGGACACAGAGGGCAGGAGTGGGGTGACGGGGGTCAGTGGTGGGGGGGAATGGGACAACTGTAATACTTTCAATAATAAAGATGCATTTAAAAAGTAAATCAATAAATTTTAAAAGAAGAAGTCGGATGCCTGGCCACTCTACCTTAGAATTCCACCAAGGTAGCCACCTGGGAAAAGCTCTACCCAGCTCATGAGAGGCTCACTGAGGACGTAGATGGCGGCATCCAGACAGAGATGGTGTCTCCTGTGGAAACACTAGCCCAGCCCAGCCCGGCTGCCCGCCCAGGGGACCGGTGCTTGGCTTTGACACTGGGTGGAGGGGATCCAAAGCTCCTCAAACACCAGCCGCTAAGAGAGCTCCGCTGTCTTTCTTCTCTTCCAGCCTGTGTTTCCCCTGCCAGGATAGAGGCTGTCAACACCGTGGTGTTCCCAGCTCAGGCCTTTCATGGGGGAAAAACAAAACAAAACAGTGAACTCTGAATCTAAGTTCTAATAA
>PVJC01046537.1:0-13264 GCA_004026665.1 Murina feae
AGGAATATAGCAGAGGGTTCAGCTGAGTAAAGGGGGAGCCCGGCCCAGGGTGGTATGGACAGGGGTGAATACCTGGTAGACGGTGACCCTGGCACTGAGGTCAGGCTCTATGTGTCGCAGGCCCAACGTGGCCAGGTCCACAGGGTCCTTGGGCAGGTCCCGGGGCACAGGGAAGGGGTTGATGTTCTTGAAGCGGGAGAACCACAGCTTCATGCGCACGAACTTGAGCATGGGGTAGCTTTTGCGCCCAAATATCTGAATCAGCAGGAACTCGGTCTCCTTGTTGGGCATCACCCCTGTGTCAGGTGGATGGCAGCAGAGCCTCAGAGAGGGGGCAGAGAGAGGAGTCTGGGACCAAGAGGAAATTATGGCAAGGACGAGACGCAAAGAGCAAGAAATGGAGAACAGAAGTCAGGGAATTGATGCCAGAGGACAGAATCCGAGAGAATTTAAAGGAAATGTCAGAGGGAGAGAGGGAAGAGATGAGAGCCAAAGAGAGATTTGAGAGAGGGGGGAAGGGGAGCAGGCAGGCAGAGAGGACACACATCAGAGCCACAGAGGGATGTGGGGCCCAGACCCAGCAGTGGGAGGCAGCCACTCCCCCTCCCTGAGCCTGCTGGCCTCACCGTGGTTCTCCATCTGCTCCAGGACAGCAAGCCCGCACTCCTGCTGCCGTGGGTAGTGGATGAAGATTTTCTGGAAGACGTTGCGAGGCCGGAAGACTTCCTTGGGGAAGACATCGAGCAGCAGGTTGTAGACAGCCAGGTCCTTTTCAACGCCGTAGTCCCGCATCTTGCGCAGGGCTAGGTAGATGAAGTCGACGTGGCCCCGCTTGTGCACGTTGTGCTGCCCAAAGTTCTGCACAGCTCGCACAAAGCTGGCTTTGTCCCGGGCCCCATCTGGCGCCAGCCTAAACAGCTCTTCGTGGGGTGACAGGGGCTTGGCAGGCTGCCGCACGGGCTCAGGTGGCCTCGGGACCAGAGATGAGTCAGAGCTGTGGGTGGCTACACTGCAGTGGAGGCCTCGAGGGAACTGGGAGGGTACCTGGGGACAGAGAACCACTGCTAGAATCTGCTACCTCCCAGTGCCCCTAGGGGAATTCTGGGCTTGCTCTTTCCTGGGAAAGATGCCAGTGGACATCCCAAAAGGCTTCTGAGGAGGTAAGCTGTCGTTCCAAATCCAAGATCAACCACCATTACAGACTATGAGGACTCAATGGTAAAACCTCCTCGGAGACAATTTTACAATATTCACACCCCTTCTGTTGCACCTGATATTTAAAATCTGACAGCTCTGAACACACCTGCACCAAATGACTGTGCATCCACTATGTCAGTGGAAATGGCCCCAATGTGCATCAGCAAGGAAATGATAAAGCAAATGGCTATGAACTTGGACAAGAAGCACATCTGCTGCTCTAAGACACACTAAGGAGCTCTTGTGTTACTTTGGATGATCTTCATAGTATATCATTAAATGAAAAAAAGCAGAATTGCGAAACTGTTTAGAGTAGATTCCCATATGCATGAAAAAAAAATCCCCACACATACATACAGTAGGTCATCGTTTTTGGATTCCATATTTCTGAATTTGCCTACTTGCTAAAATTGATGTGTAATCCCCAAGTCAGTACGCCCTCATGGCACTTTCCTCGTCTTTCATGGACACATGTGGCTGAGGTTGAACAAGATGATGCTGCCTTCTTGTTTTGGCTCTCATACTGTCAAATGTCCTCTCAGAGGCTTACTTAGTGCATGTTTCTCACACTTTTTTTTTTTTTTTGGTGATTTTGCTACTGAAAATGGTCCCCAAATGTGGTACAGAAGTGCTGCTTAGTGCTTCTACATACAAAATGGCTCTGCTGTTGCTTACAGAAAAAAACACATGTGGTATATAAGCTTCATTTAGGCATGAGTTATAGTGCTGTTGATTGTGAGTTCAATGTTAATTAATGAACAATATATATTAAATAAGGTCCCTTTAAACAGAAATATGCATACAATAAGGTTATGTAATGATTGGTTGAGGAAAATGGGACAAGAGGCTCACAGGAACCCTACCTCATACTTCACCTGGAAGCAAAGGTTTAGTAATCGCTAAGTCAATGTATGCAATTTTATAGACGATAAACACTGTGAGTAATGAGAACTGACTATATGGATATACATACTTCGCATCTATGAAATATGTCTGGGAGGAAATACAATAAACAGGTAAAATCTCTTGCCTCTAGAGCTAAGTGGTGGCCAAACAGGAGGACAGACCCTTGTCATGATGCAGCCTCAGAACTTTTAGAATTTTGGGAAAAACCAAGACGATGGCAAAGGTAAATGCTGGTACACACTGCCTCCCACAACCATATCAAAATTATAACTAAAATACAGAACTATCATTCAGAACCACCTGAAAGCTGGTTGAATGGACGTCCTACAACTAGAGAGTAAAGAAGAAAGCACGTGGAGACTGGAAGGAGGAGTGGAGGCATGGAATGGGCTGGTCCAACACCCACATGTGGCATTTTTTTAATCCAGAGGGAGATCATTCCTGCAGAGGCTGCTGTGAGGAGCAAAGGGTCCCAGCTCCACACCAGACCCCCGACTCAAGGTCCCAGAGCTCGGAAGAGAAGTCCTCGTAACTTCGAGCTGTAAAAACCAGCAGGGATTGTGGCTGAGGGACACAGAGGCTGCTGGAGACGCAGATGTCCCTCTTAAAGGGCCAGGCACAAACTTACTTGGACTCAATACCTCTGAGCTCCAGTGCCAGGAGGCTTTGGGGGACCCAGACACATATGGGGAGGAACTGGATTGGCTGGCATCTTCTATCAGATGGAGGTGCTCACAGGGTCACTGTTCCTATGCCAAGACATCCCCTGTCCCAGGGCTAACTGGCAACCATATCTGAGTCCCCAACACTGTTTGCTCCACCCTGGTGATTCCCTGAGACCTGGATCCATCCAATTGGCAGCCCCACCCAAGCTATTGGCAGCACTTTTTCTATGTGAATGGCCTGTCCTGGCTCAGGCTTAAACTCTGCTGAAATATCTCAAACAAGCCACAGCTGGTGTCAGAGTGCCCCATACCTATCAATAAAAGGCCCAAGCCCCAGGCACTGGCACCAGCCTGCCTTGCTTCACAGCTGGGCCCCGCCTGGGCACTTGCAAACCTGATACAAATAGGAGGAATCTGCAGATCTCTCTGTAGCTCCTACCAGGTGCTCCCAGTCAGTGGCTGACTTTGCACCTCCTGGGAGGCCCCAAAGCCAGTGCACCCAGTGGACAGCTCAGACCATACCAGGTTACAACTCTATACATTCAGGAGCAGCACACTCAAGGGAAATACTCAGTGAGCACCAAAGCCCCACTGAAGCAAGTCCTGTCCACAGGGGTGTCTCCTGCACAGCAGCTCTCCCACTGTAGTCGCAGCTGGTCCCCACAGCCAAGTGATCTGGAGGTCAACTCCTCCCAGTGATACCAACAGGAATCCAGGCTCAACTACAACAAGGCTATACACACAGCCCACCCAGGCACACCTAGAGTGCCCAGATCAGGTCACTGGGGAGGCTAAGCCACTGGGTCCTTTAGGGCACCCGCTACACAAGGCCACTCTACCAACTCCAGGAGACATAGTAGCTCTCCAAAATGCAGAGACAAAGAAACATGTCACAAATGAAAGAAATTAAAGAAAGCAAACTACAGGATACAGAGTTCAAAACCATGGTTATAAGGTCACTCAAGGATCTTCATGTGACCTTCAAGGGACTTAGTGAGACTTTCAAGGATCTTAGTGAGAATGTCAAAGACATGGAAAAGGACCAGTCAGAAATTAAGCATACATTACTGAAATAAAGAATAATTTACAGGGATCCAACAGTAGACAGCTGCCTACATTTGTCAGTAAAGTTTTATTGGAACACAGCCATGCTCACTCATTATGTCTGGCTTGTGACGGAGTTGAATAGTTGTGATGAAGCTTGTGTGTCCTGCAAAGCCAAAAATATTTACTCTCTCACCCTTTACAAAAAATTGTGCCGACCGCTGCTTTAGATGATCAACAACAAATTTCTTGATTTGAACTGAATGTTTACTGAGTATGCTTATGTTCCAGGCATTGTTGAGTACTGACTGTACCCTTTTACAGATGAAGAAACTGAGGCCCAGTGGGGTGAAGTGGGATGCCTGGTGTAACACAGCTCCCGAGCAGCAGAGCTGGGACTGGAGTCTCTTCTCTGCTGTCCCCATAGCCATCCCAAGTCTTATTTACATAGGGTGATGTAAAACAAACATTCATTTAAAGTGAAGGTGTAGGCAAATAGTACTACAAGGGGTATGTGCATAAGGAAAAGATGGAAAAGGAAGCTCTAGAATGCCCAAAAGAAGTGTAGCCACAAAGGAGATCATCTAAATTAAATGCATAGCAAAGGGCCTGGCACAGAGAAAGGGCTCAGTAAGAGAGCTTTCAACAGTATCACCACCATCATCATCGTTGTTTCCATCTATGGCCATTAATTGCCTTGCGTCATCACTTTGGATAAGGGATGGAAGTTCAATTTCCTGCCCATATCCTTACAGGTGAATGTAGGAGGTATCCAGAGTCACCACTCAAATCTGGTTGGCTCATACATCCTTATTTTCAAATTCCCCCTCATACCTGTGGGCATCAGCACTTCTTAAAGTAAATAAGAAACATTCAATTGGCCCTCAGAGCAGACAGGCCAGCCCAGACACCCCTGCCTCCCGACCTCCCCTCCACTCCAGGCTGGCTTCATTGGGTGGATTCTGAAGGGTTTGGGAAAAAATCCTAGGCCTGCCTGCCTCCGTCCCTCCCTCCCTCCACCCTGATGACTGCTTGGTTGGCAGTTACCTGAGAGAAGGGGGCTCCCGTGAGGGCAGCACCACAGATGCCTCTCCAGCCCCGAGAGAGGCCCCGAGCTAGCATGATGGCTTGGGCCCAGCTCATGCCTCTGCTTGTTGGACAACCACCTGGACAAGGGAGAAGAGACAGCATCAGCCTGGCACCCCACCTGCTAATGGAGATGACTCCTCTCTTGGCCACATTCCAGACTGCGTAGCTAACTCACCAGCCCCACTGTTTCCTCATCACAGGATGGAGCTTAAATGACTGTACAATCAAGGGTCCTTGCTTCACTGTCTAGAGAAATTTGCTGCAATGGTTCCCCACCCTCCCTCCCAGGTTTGTTTGTTTTTTTAATCCTCTTCAGAGGATTTGTTTTTATTGATTTTAGAGAGGCGGGGAGAAAAACACTGAGGTGAGAAACACTGATCGGTTGCCTCCTATACATGTCCCAACTGGGGATCGAACCTGCAACCTAGGTATGTGCCCTGACCCAGAATCGAACCTGCAACCTTTGGTGTACTGGAAACGCTTAAGCCAACTGAGCCATCTGGGAAAGGCCCTATGAGGTCATTTCTTAACTTCAGTCCACCCTTTTAAAATATAAAGTTCAGGGGGGGAAAGGGGAACATATGTAAAACTTCCAATGATAAAGTTAATTTTTAAAAAAGTATAAAGCTCCATCTTTTTTTTTTTTTTTTTTAGTATATTCAGAGTTGTGCAACCAGCACTGTAATTTTAGAACGTTTTTGTCACCCTTAAAACCTAGTGAAAACAAAAACATTAACCACCACTGACTTCCTTTCATCCTCAACCCTCGACAACCAGTAATCTACCGTCCCTATAAATTTGCCTACTCTGGGCATGTCATATAAATGGAATCATATGATATATGTATGTTCTTGGGTGGCTAGCACTTTTCATTTAGCGTGTGTCCAAGATTTATCCATGTGGTAACATGTATCCGACTTCATCCCTTTTAATTACCAAAAATTTCCATCGTATAGATGTCTTATTCATCCCGTCATCAACGGATGGACATTTGGGAGGTTCCCACTTTACTATAACTAATGCTGCTATGAACACGCATGTGCACATGTGTTTACACTCCTCTTGGGTCGACACTTAGAGAAGTCATATTGCTGGGATATATGGTCACTCTCTTTAACATTATGAGGAGCCCCTGAAACTTGTCCAAAGTAGCTCCATTTCACATTCCCACCAGCAACGCATAAGGGTCCCAGCGTCTTCACGTCCTTGCAACCTTATTGTCTGTCTTTCTGACCAGACATCCTGAGTGTGAAGTGGTGGCTCCTTGGGGCTTGGATCTGCCTTTCCCTAGCGATTAACGGCGTTGAGCATCTTTTCATGTGCTCATTGGCCATTGGGTCTCTTCGCTGGAGAAATGTCCATTTAAATGCTTTGTCCATGTCTGAAAAATGGGTTCTCTTTTTAATTATTGAGCTGTAAGAGTTCTTTATATATCCTGGATAGCAGACCCTTACGATTTAAAAATAATTTCTCCCATTCTTTGGGTTTTCTTTGCACTTGTTATCATTGCAGCGCAAGTTTTAAATTATGAGGAAGTCCAATGAACGCTTTTCTCCTACAGCTCTGCTTTTGATGTTGCATCTAAGAAAACATGCCGAGCCCCAGGTCATAAAGATTTACCTTCTCTCTTTCTTCTAAGACTTTTAGCGCTGACATTTAGGTCTGTGATCCACTTTGAATCTTTGCGTATTGTGTGCCAAAGGGATTCACTTCATTTTAGGATATCCAGTTGTCCTAGGCCTGTTTGTTGGAGAGACTATTTTTTCTTCATTTTATTGTCGTAGCAATCCTGGTGAAAATCAACTGACCACAAATGTAAGGGTTTATTTCTGGGCTCTTAATTCTATTCCATTGATCCATGTTGAACCTTATTCCAGGTCCACACAGTGTTGGTTACTGTAGTTTTCTAACTCAGGAACTGTAAGTCCAACTTTGTCCTTCTTTTCTAAGATTGTTTGGCTATTCCTGGTTTTAGAATCAGCTGTCAATTTTTATGAAAAGCCAGAGGGATTCTGATAGGGATGTACTGACTCTGTAGATTGATTTGGGGACTATTGCTATTGTAATAATAATGTTAAGTCTTCTGATCCACAAACATGGGCTGTGTCTCCATTTATTTAGATCTTTAATTTCAACAATGTTTTATAGTTTTCAGTCTTTTATTTCGTTTGTTAAATTTATTTGTATTTCATTCATTTTTTAAAATATGCATTTTTATTTTTAGAGAACTATGGATGCAAGAGTGAAACATCAGCTGCCTCCTGCACACCCCCTACTGGGGATCAAACCTGGGCATGTGCCCCGACTGGAATGGAACCAGTGACCTCTTGGTTCACAGGTCACCACTCAACCTCTAAGCTACATCAGCTGGGCTTAATTTTGTTTCTGTGCTGTTCATTGCTAGTATATAGAATTTATTTATTTTTGTTAATCCTCACCCGAGGATATTTTTTACCATTGATTGTTAGAGAATGGAAGGGAGTGGGGGAGAGAGAGAGAGAGAAACATCTATGTGGGAGACACATGGGGTGGTTGCCTTCCGCACACTCCCAGACCAGAGCCTGGTATCAAGCCTGCAACTGTGGTTCATGCCCTTGATCAGAATCGAACCTGAGACTCTTCATTCCAAGGGCTGATGCTCTAAATACTAGGCAAAACCAACTAGGGGGGAATAAAATTTACTTTTACTTTGACCTTGTATACTGCAACTTTGCACAAATCACTTATTAGCTCTTATAGCTTTGTATTGGATTCCTTAGGATTTTCGATATACAATTATCATGTCTTCTGAAAATAGAAATAGACTTACTTCTTTCTTTCTAATTTGGATGTCTTTTACTTCTTTTTCCTGCCCATGTGCTTTTGCTGGAACCTTCAGTACAATGTTGAATGGAAGTGGCAAGAGCTGCTTCCATGTGCTTCTCCTGATTTTAGGGGAAAGCATCCAGTCCTTCATCAATGTGAGCTGGGAGTTTTTCACAGACGTCCTTTGTCAGGTTGAGGAAATATTGTTATTATCAGGAAGCGTATTGGATTTTGTCAAATGCTTTTTGTTGCATCTATTAAAATAATCCTGTGACTTTTGTCTTTTATACATCAACTGATTTTCAGATTTTAAATTAACCTTGCATTTCTGGGACAAATTCCACATATAATCCTTTTTACATGTTATTAAAATTTGGTTGGTTAGTATTTTGTTGAGGATTTTGTATCCATATTCATATGAAATACTGGTCTGTAGTTTTCTTTTCGTGCTTGTTTGGTTTGGTATCAGGTAATGCTGGCCCCATAAAATGAACTGGGAAGTATTTAGATCATCCTCGGCACTAAACTTTCTCTAGCATCTCCCATCTTGACCTGAAGTCTCCCTCCAGCCTCTCTTTCACATCTCTGCTCTCTTTACAAAAAAATTTTATCCTGAAAGGTGTCTACATACTGTGCTCCACTTATTCCAACCTGGTCGCTGCCCCCACCACTCCACTAACCCCACCCTTGCTGGTCCACACTTGCCAACGCCAGTGATTACTTCTCAGACCTCATTTTGCTTGACTTCTCAGAAGTGTGTGGTACTGGTGAGATGCTCCTCCCACCTGCCTGACACTGTTGATTTTCTTCCAAGCATCCAGGCCTATTTCTCACTTAGTCGGCAAGACCCACTTCCTTCTCTTAAGTTCGCAATGTCTGAAAACGTGACTGGGCAGACAAATCCCTGGGATCTTGTTAAAAGGCGAATTCTGAATCAGCAGCTCTGGGGTGGAGCCAGACTCGGTTGCTTATCTAACAAGCTTCCCAGTGATGCTGATGCTGCTGGTCTGGAGACCAAACTTTGAGGAACAAGGCTGCAGAATCCCACATTCCGGATGTGTCTGTCTACTACCCTGAGGTGTCATTCAACTTGCTTCTTTCCTCACCTTTGTAGTCCTATAGGCAGCTCTAATGGTCCTCAAAGTTGATTCACATTAGAGTCATCTAGGAAGCTTTTAAAAATCCCCATGCCTTGCCCTGACCGGTTTGACTCAGTGGATAGAGCGTCGGCCTGCGCGCTGAGGGGTCCTGGGTTCGATTCCTGTCAAGGGCATGTACCTTGGTTGCGGGCACATCCCGAGTAGGGAGTGTGCAGAAGGCAGCTGATCGATGTTTCTCTCTCATCGATGTTTCTAACTCTCTATCCCTCTCCCTTCGTCTCTGAAAAAAATCAATAAAATATATTTTTTTAAAAATCCCCATGCCCAGATACATTAAATTGAATACCTAGAGGCAGGGCCTAGGCCCCAGCATTTTAGCACATTCCAATGATTCTCATATGCAGCTAAGATTAAGACCCTGAATTACTGTTTTCTTTTATTTTTTAAAATTTATTTTTATTGATTTCAGAGAAGAAGGTAGAGGGAGAGAGAGAGAAACATCAATGATGAGAAAGAATCATTGATCAGTTGCCTCCTGCATGCCCCACACTGGGAATCAAGCCCACAACCCGGGCACATGCCCTTGACCAGAATCAAACCTAGGACCCTTCAGTCTGCAGGCCGACGCTCTCTCCACTGAGCCAGACCAGCTAGAGCAAGACCCTAAGGTAAACGCTGGCCACTCAAAGTGTGTTTCAGGGAGTCAGCTGCATTGGTATCATCATCTGGGAGCTTACTGGAAATGCAGACTCTCAGCCCTAACCCAGACCTACTGAATCAGAATCTGCATTTAACCAGTGTCCAGGTTTCTTCTATGTGTGTTAAAGTCTGAGAAATGATGATCTACGTGCTGATGGATCCAAATGCTTATCGCCTAAGCTCCAGCTTTCGTGCCTAACTGCCACTCTGGAACACACCCAGCTGTCTCAAACTTAATTTGCACCAAACTGATATCCCTGCTTAAACTTGTTTCCTCCCCATCCTGGCCAATGACACCACCAATTCTTAGTCATTCAGGCCTAAAGCCTAGGAGCCACTGCTGAATCCACTGTATCCCTCACGCCCCTACTTAATCCATTCTGGTGACTACTTCCACACCGATCCCAAGGGCATCCATTTCTCTGCATGTGCAGGCCAGCACCCCAACGACCTCTCCCCCAGCCTCCCACTTCCTCCCTTATGCGCTCCAGTCTGTTCTCCTCACCTTGACCAAAGGGAGCTTTAAAAAATGTGAACTAGCCTGGACAGTGTAGCTCAGTGGTTGAGCGTGGACCTGTGGACCAGAAGGTCACGGGTTCGATTCTCAGTCAGGGCACATTCCCGGGTTGTGGGCCCGATCCCCAGTGTGGGGCTAGCAGGAGGCAGCCGATCCATGATTCTCCCTCATCACTGATGTTTCTGTATCTTTCTCTTTCTCCCTTCCTCTCTGAAATCAATAAAAAAAAACTATTTTTAAAAAATAAAAAGTAAAACGCGAACGGAATTCAGTGCTCTCTGCCTAAAATTAATGACATATCACACGTAAGATGAAATCAGACAGGGTCTACTCCTCCAAACTCAACTCTTATAACTCCCGCTACACTGTTTCTTAAACAAGACAAATTTATTCTAGTCTCAGAACCTTTGCGCTTGCTTCTCCTTCTGTTTGGACATTTCTTCCCCCAGATCGGTCCACAGCTACCTCCGGTCACTCAGGTCTATGTATTCTAACGAAAGAAAGGCCTTCCCCGACAGCAGCCTCTCTCCCTGCTCAAAGCCCCCCGCACCCGGATGAAAGCGTTTTTACCACCTACCAGCCTCTGAAACCGCCCGTTCCGTTTTTGTTCCTGACTTGCTCCACGTCTGCCTCCTCCCCACCCTCGCCCGCCAAGGAGGTGGAGGGCTTTTTCTGCCTTCCTCACTGCTGCGTCGCCAGCACCAGGGACAACACCTGGCATAGGGCAGGTGCCTAACAGGGTCACTGGAAGGGAAAGAACCAAGTTTCTACAAAACTCTGTAACGTATAAACCTGGAGCCCGCGGCGGGGCGTACCTACAGCAGCTCCGCGGTGGCTGCCAGGAGCCGGGGGTCGCGGGGGGGGACACGGGCCGACGCGGGCTCCAGTTCCGGCCGAGCTGCCCGCCTGCGGCGTGCCCGCTGCAGACAGCTTTGCCCTCGTCCAGCCTCCGCGGCCTCCTCTGCAAAAGGGAAGATGAAAGACGTGAAGGCAGGTGCACGGAGAGCGGTCTTTGCCGGCACGTCTCGCCCCGCCCCGCCCCGCCCCGCAGAGGTCACGGTGCCCTGGCCCAGCAGCCCGGGTCCCTCTGGAGCCGCCCTCCGGCGCCGTCGGCCCAGAACGGGCCGCTCCGGAGCCCTGCGGCTCGCGCTCGCCTCCCCACACACAACCTACCTGCGCCCGCGGGCGGCCGCCGCCTCTTACATCTGGCCGCTGGGCGCCGCCATGTTGCCCAGAGAGCTTCCGGGTCACGGGCCGCCAGGGAGACAGCCATTCAAGAAGGCGGGTTTAAAGAGGTCCCGCCCCAAAGGGAGGAGCACCAATAGGAAGGGAGAACGAAGTGGGCGCTGCCTACTAACGAGCCGGCCCTTGCCCGGGGAGGAGTGACGGGCCGTTCCGGGGCTGCGACCCCGTTAATCCAGGCGGGAGTGACATAGTGAGGGGGGACGTCGTCCCGAGTGTGTGAGAAACGCAGTGTCCGGGTCCCTGGATAATTCCTTTGCCTCCGGGCATGGCGTCCTCAAGAGACGGCGCTGCTGGCTTCCACCCTCCACCCCCTGCCGGCTGCAGGAGCTGGGCAGCCGGACAGAGGAGGTACCCGGGGCGTGGACATGGCGACGGAGCAATGACTCTCCCTGCTGGTCCCGATGGTGCGCCCCCGTCCCGGGGTTCTGCCTCCTGACTTCGTCTTGTGCCCGCTTCTGGGCGCTCATCCAGCGCGTGCTCCACGGCCTCGGAGCGCCTTGCACTCACGCCTAGGCTTCCAGGCAGTGAGCGGGCGGGGCGGCCCCCTCGGCCCTCAGTCGAACCCCACTCCCTCTCCGGGTGCCTGTCCATCCTCCTCTCCCTGGCCATCAGCGCCCTCAGGCGGTACCACCTGCTCTCCGGGGAGACTGTCAACATCAGCCTCGCTCCGTGAGTCACCTGGGCGCAGGTGGACATTCTCCACTTCTCTCTCACCCCTACGCTGAGCTCCTGTGGGGTGAGGAGCCGGTAACGAGGGGGACGGGGTGGGCACTGCTGAAGGTCCTCAGGTCAGTAAGGAACCCCTCCTGGAAGATTGTCTGAGTAAGGATGGCACAGCTAAGGAGCCTCACGGGCCAGCCTGCTTTCTCTTCTTTACCCCAGCCCAGGCAGAGGTTGACCCAGGGCCTCGACCCCTCCATGCCAGGCCCCCAGCTACCCTGTACAGGGCTGTCCAGAAGTGTGGGGGTGGGTCAGTGGGCTCCATGCTGCCTTGGACCCACAGACTGGGGCTGATGCCTCTGGTAACCTGCTCCCCGGGAGATGGGGTCCAGCTGGCTGGGCCCTGGATCACATGCACTCAATCCCCTGCCCCCCTCCCTCCGCACCTGGTGCTGATCCACTGCAACTAGGACATCACTGCTCCTGGGTTAACCTATAGGGTCTCTCTAGCTTTCGCCACCTCCCTCAGATCCCTGGGACACTCCCTCTCTCCCCCTCCTCACCATGTAGTGCACATCTCCTGTGCGCTATTAACATTAGCTCCATGAGGAGAGGAAGATTTTAGTTGTTGTATATATTGTCTCTAGCATTGGGGACTGGGCTGGTAGGTGCTCAATAGATGTTAGTTACAAAATCAATGAATGAATGAATGAATGAATGAATGGATGGATGTTCCTGATGCTCATCCCAATATTTAAAACCCAGCAATTCTCCCTTGTGACAGCCTCATGTGACTGCCTTCCACACCCCTGACTAATGACCCTGCCTTTGCCTCCCCCTTCTTTCTCCACCCCCAGGGTGGGCTCCACTACTACCTGAAGACCTCAATGCCAGTTTGTGTCTGCTCTCAGCCCTTTGTCAATTTTGGGTACTAGAGACATGTGAGCGTGAGTGTCTTCCTGCAATTCTCCTTTTCCACCCTCCCCCTGACTCCCATGCTCCTGTCCAAAATTGGTTGTTCAGTACAGCAAGCTGCCCCTGAAACTTGTTAGTGGCCTTCCTGAGTGGCGTGCCCATGGTTGTAGTTGTACAGCTGGCATCACTGTGATGCTGTTTTTTTGGTTTTCTTTTTAAAAAATATATATTTTTATTGATTTCAGAGAGGAAGGGAGAGGGAGAGAGAGAGACAGAAACATCAATGATGAGAGGGAATCAATGATTGGCTGCCTCCTGCAAGTCCCCCACTGGGGATTGAGCCCACAACCCGGGCATGTGCCTTTGACCAGAATTGAACCTTGGACCCTTCAGTTTGCAGGCCTATGCTCTATCCACTGAGC
>PVJC01046538.1:0-13284 GCA_004026665.1 Murina feae
GGGTGGGAAGAGATTCTTGCACCAGTGAGATCCCTTGGCCTGGCCTGGGGAATCAGGCAGAAACTGGCAGTCTGACATCCCCTGTGGGGTCTCAGATAGTGAGAGGGTGCAGGCCAGGCTGAGAGACGACTTAAGTAGGAAATATAACAAATGTCATTGCCTCTTCTTTATCTTCCCCGCTCCTTCCATCCTTCCCTTTTCCTACACTTATCTTTCTGCCTTTTAGCAATAGCTACTCTACTTCTAGAACAATGATTTACTGTAACTCCACCCATTTGCATTATTCAAGAACCGTCATTTATATTGACCTATTTCTTGACCAAACTTAACTTGTTCAGTGGTAGCCTTTTCTCAATAACTGATATCATTATACACTCACATTAGGAACTTGGGTGATCATAGGTCCAAGGTTTCAACATTGAGATACTCTCACCATTTCTATTAGAGTCTGAAGAGTCACATAGATGCTTGGGACTTCTTATGTCTAGGGTTTGGATTATATTTGGTGCAAGAAATATAATTTGGTGCAAGAACAACTAAAGTGGATTCCTTATTATCTTTCAAGAAAAGAGAAACTGAAAGCAGACACAGAATGTATTCATAGCTGCTTTACAATTTCAGGCTTTCCAGATAAAACCTATACCCCATCATACATTTATTCATGAATAAAAATAATAATTATACACAAAACACACACATATACACACAAGATATGTTACCTCCACAATCTAAAATTATTTGTCATAAGAACCTGTTATTAAATTTTCCTATCACATATGAACACTTCTGTAAAAATACAGTAAAAATATGGAAGTGTTAATTGCTCTAAAGTTTCTAAATGTTTATTTTCTACTGCTTACTTTGTCAAATACCTGCCACAAACAAATGATAGCATATTACACTGACATGAGTATCTTTAATCTCATAGAAATGTCACTATATCCATTGATATTAGATTTTACTAGAAACACCAAAATAAGAATCTAATCTAATGAAAGAGTAATATTGAAATTGATCCTTTCTTCAGGATGCCTAAGCCATGCCCACCAGCCAATCATAGTGGCTGTATGCAAATTAACCCAGCCAAAATGGAGGCCAGCCATCACAGAGCTAGAGTAAACAAGCGGCTTCTGTTGCATCAGGAGTAAGCTGTCTGCCAGCTGCCTGGGCTTTTCTGTACTCTGTGTTCATAGTTGCAACATTCTTTCAATTATAGAAGATAAATAAACCCCAGAAACCTGCTTCTAGCCAGCCTTGCTGGGACATTGGGTCAATGGGAGCTGTGGGCAGCCTGAAAGCCTGAAAACAGACCTCAGGCCCACCCACACCCAAGCTGGCCAAACCCCAATGGGGTGAGGTACCTCACTGGGAGGCTTGGTCAGCCTACAAACAGCCATCAGCTTCTCACCCAGGCTGACCAGGCACACCAGCAGATGGACATCCCTAGAGGGGACCCAGACTGTGAGAGGGCACAGGCCAGGCTGAGGTACCTCCCGAGTGCACAAAATTTTGTGCACCAGGCCCCTAGTATCATAAATAAAAGATGATAAGAGTATATTTATATTTTATGTAAAATTGGATGGTGTGCATGACAGGGTTGGTGTGCCAACTTTGCTTCATGAAGTCCCCAAATACTCAGGCTTCTCTTACTCAATTATTTATATACCTAAGACTTTATTGTGTGTTTTTTTTCCTTTGGGGTCCCTATCTCATCTATATAAAGGCACCAGGGGTATGAAAAGAGCACATAAAAACAGAAAAGCACTCATGTTAACTGTCGAGGAAATTTCAAGTAGCTGACATATGACACTTCTGTCTTTGTATTATTAGTCCAAATTAACACATTATATGAGAGTGTTTGGAATGAAATCTTTATTCTGGGGAGTTTCATTAATTAAAAAAAAAAGGAAGTAAGCACTACAAGCCTTACCTGCTCCATCATTGCATAGTGCTTAAAATACTTTCCAGCAATTATGCATTTGATTGACTACTTTAAAAAAATTATCTAAAGTTTATTTGACCTTCAAACCTTTTTGGAATAGTAGAAAAGTAAATTTTTATTTTAAAAATTGGTGTACCTGTAGCTCAGTTTCTGCTTATGTTCCATTTCCAGAAGTAAAATGTAGGTTTAATTTTAATACAGTTCAATGACTCTTTCTATTAGATATGAGTAATAAAATTAATTTCACTGCGTCAGTGATTTTGACATCACTGGACAATCATTTTTTCAATAGTGTCATTTACTGAAGAGACAAAAGAGAGACACATTATTATCATTTTAATTTGACAAAAGTGTATGACTTCCGGGATGGATTAAATGCTACTTTGGCAAACTTCATGGTCACTTTTGATAGTTCATGGTGAAGTTTTATAACATATGACCCTTAAACACACCTGGAGGATGTTTTCTCTAATAAAACTTATGAAGTTGCAGTTGACTACAGTCATTATCAGTGGAATTTACTAATCCAAATGGGCCATTATAAAGAACAGAACACTCATGTTCAATGCAAAATATGTGAAAATTAAAATTACTCTAAAGAGAGAGATTTAACTCTTGGAACTTTGGTAAGAATTTACACAATCATTTTGATTTCCCTCCCAAAACTTCTTTCTTTAGTTACCCAGAACAAGGACAAAAAAAAAATAAAAAGAAGGAAGGAAGGAAGGAAGGAAGGAAGGAAGGAAGGAAGGAAGGAAGGAAGGAAGGAAGAAAGGAAGGAAGGGAGAAAAGGAAAGAAAAGGAAAGAAGGAAGGAAAGAAGGAAGAAAAAAAAGAAAGTTTTTATTAGGGTATATTAGAGGACACTATTTCAATTATATTTATGAGGACTGGACATTAGTTGGTATATATGCATGTACTAAAATAAATTAGACTTTATAGAATGTATTTTTCAAAGGTTGGCATTAATGTTTTAAATATGTATTTTTTTACACTGTGACCTTAAGGGCTCAATCACATTTGAAATACAGACAGAAGTAATTCAGTAGTCTAGGCAAGAAATAATATATTTTACATAAATTTAGTGAAGGTAAAGATGAACACATATTTATAAATTGAGGTTATTTTTTGGAGCATCAATCATTGGGCTTAGTGATGGATTCTACATATAGGAGAGAGGTAAAGGGTGATGTCTGGGCCTAATCAGTTTGGCTCAGTGGATAGAGCATCAGTCTGTGGACTGAAAGGTCCCAGGTTCAATTGTGGTCAAGGGCATGTACCTTGGTTGTGGACGTATCCACAGTAGGGGGTGTGCAGGAGGCAGCTGATTGATGTTTCTCTCTCATCGATGTTTCTAACTCTTTATCCCTCTCCCTTCCTCTCTGTAAAAAGTCAATTAAAATATTTTTAAAAAAGAGTGATGTCTGGGTTGGAATTGAAGGAATATAGGTGCCATTTATTGAGTTAAAGTAAGGTGAAATAAGACCATATTTTGAAATCAAAGTTTTACATAACTTCAGAATGTATGAAACACACAGAAGTATTAGGTCACACAATTACAAATGTAGTCTTAGAGTAGAAAAATACCTTGGAAGTTTTATACTCTATTATTGTAACCAATGATAGCAATATTATTTCTGAATGTTTTGAGTGATAATATTCTCTTGGCTATATAAAAACAAAATAACACTTTTGTTTAAAATTAGCCATTAGTATTTTGATATTCTTCTGATACATCTTCTTTGTATAAGATAGTATAACAACCTCAAAAATAATAGAGTTCTATAGGTCTTGCTCTACCTGTTCAACAAGATCTTGGCATTTCTTAATGAAACACTTATTAAGTTTGCTATTAAAATGTATTTATTCCACATGTTTATTTATCTATATTAATAAAAAGGTAATATGCTAATTAGTCTGGAAGGTTGTCATGGACAAAGCCACGGTGGTGGGGCTGAGGCAGAGGTGGTTAGGGGCAATCAGGTCAGCAGGGAAGAGCAGTTAGGAGGATCAGGCTGGAAGGGAAGAGCAGTTAGGGAGATCAGGCAGGCAAGAGGAGCAGTTGGGGGGGTCAGGCCAGCAGCAGAGAGTAGTTAAGGGGATCAGGGTGGCAGGGGAGAGCAGTTAGGGATGATTGGGCCAGCAGGAAAGTGCAGTTAGGGGCATCAGGCAGTCAGGAAGAGAGGTTAGGGGCAATCAGGCAGTCAGTCAGGGGAGTAGTTAGGGGCACCAGGCAGGCAGGCAGAATGGTTAGGGGTGATCAGGATGGCAGGCAGGGGAGTGGTTAGGAGCCAGTGGTCCTGGATTGCTAGAGGGATGTCTGACTTCTGGTTTAGGCCTGATCCCCTAAACCAGCAGTCAGACATCCCCAAGGGATCCCAGATTGGAGAAGGTGCAGGCCAGACTGAGGACCCCCTCCCATGCATGAATTTTGTGCACCAGGCCGATAGTTATTAATAATATACACTATATTTTTTAAAAAAAATTGGCTGGCCTTTGTCCCTAGTTTGTGCGAGGTAGCCTCTAAATCCTTAGAATTTCCCAAATACAGGTGTATCTTTGTTGTTTATGATGCATCCTTCATAGTTTATGCTAACAAGAGGACACAAGATGGGAGTCATGTCAAAAAGAGAAATAATGTAATTGAAGGTCCATTTGATCTCTTGGGAGAGTAAATAGCTGTAAATTGAGTTCCATCACTAAGCCAATGATTCAATCAATTATGCCTACTTAATGAAATCCCAATAAAAACTTGTCAGTAAAACTTGTATGAACTTCCCAAGTTGGCAAACTACTGCATATTGCCACATATCAAAGTGTAACACTTCTAGACATCTGATTTTGGACATTATTTAATTGCTTAGAGTAATCTTGGATTTTTTTCATTAAAAAATAGAAATCATGCCCTAACCGGTTTGGCTCAGTGTATAGAGCGTCAGCCTGCGGACTCAAGGGTCCCAGGTTCAATTCCGGTCAAGGGCATGTACCTTGGTTGCGGGCACATCCCCAGTAGGAGGTGTGCAGGAGGCAGCTGATCAATGTTTCTCTCTCATCGATGTTTCTAACTCTCTATCCCTCTCCCTTCCTCTCTGTGAAAATTCAATAAAATATATTTAAAAAAATAGAAATCATGACACCTGGCTTACTGGGATATGGTAAAGAAGATTCCGTGAAACAGTATATGTAAAGACGCCTGGTGCATAATATCTGTTCAATAAATGATAACTGATGTTGGAAAAAAAAGTGTAAGTGAATAATGGTCCCTGGGAATAATGGAAGCTTTGCATCTGGTTCCCTCCTAGATCTCTCCCACTGAGTTTCTTTACTTGGTTGCTTGTGATTGGTATTCTTTTGCTAAAATAAAATTGAAATCATAAATATAGCATGTCCTCAAATAACACCATTATGTTCAATGTTGTTTCATTATAATGTTAATGAGTTAGCATAGAAACTCAATTCTTATTTATATCAATTAGCCTAAGTGAAATTGGTTTCTTTCCTTATACCCTGTTTCACTTAAAGTCACAGAACCTATTGATAACATTAAGTGAGGACTTACTGTACAGTACTTTCCTGAGACAATTTAGCAAAATTAGATACCCCCAAATTTATAGCCAATTGGTCATAACTGATAGACTGTGGACCTCAAAATTTGTGATAGAAGTCACTCATATACATATGATTATTGTATACATGTCATAATTTATGCCTTTTCAAGTTAATTACAGTTTGTTGATTTTAAAACAGGCTTAGAGGCTTGCCTGTTTTCCTGCGTAGTATAATTAATTAAAAGCCAATATCTTGAAAATAAAAGTATTTAAATACTAAATAGATTATTCAGAATGATGTTATTAATTCTATTTTGAGAAGTATTTCAGTCTGTTTTGTAGACTATTTTATGTAATATGTGCTGTCAAAAAGTGTAATCAGAAATATTTTATATAATATACAACTAAGAGAAGTCTGAGACTTTGCCCTACTTATAAATTAACAAGTTAGTCTACACAGTTTCATGTAAATTCTGATGGAAATACAAGACTGCTGGATCAGAAAAACAGACCTATTACACGAAAAACCCCAGCCATGGCAGGTAGCATCTAGTGCCAGTTTCTTGAGCTTCAATTTCACTTGGTGACCCGGTGCCTTAGTCCATTCAGACTTCTATAACAGAACACGATAGACTGGGTGGCTTATTAACAACAAACATTTATTTCTCACAATTCTTGAGGCTGGAAAGTGCAAGACCCCGGCACCAGCAGATTCAGTATCAAGTGAGAACTCAATTCTGGGTTTATGGGCAGCTGTAATTTTTTTTACTGTTTTTTCACGTGTTAGAAGCAGAAAGGGAATACTCAATTAGTTGTTGTTATGTTTATTTGTTTTTAATAAGGGCACTTATTCATGAGGGTTCTATCCTCATGACGTAATTATATCCCAAAGATTTTCCACTTCCAAACACCACTACATCTATCCTTTCTACCTGCTGAAGAAAGGAACAAACTGTAAATGCCAAAGAGTCTGCTCCTGATATGAGGAGGAGAAGGTCTCCAGCTTATTACCCTGAAGTTTAATCAAATATCCGTCAGGGTAAAGTTTTTCTAAGTTTATTATTACTCTAGAAAATAAGCAAAGCTGCTTCAGGAAGAGGAGGGGAATTTTTTCTATACATATGTCCAGAGAGTGATATGATATCTATTTGTATTATAGTTTGTAATTCCTTGCCTGTGAAGTAAGGCCTGACATGTGTAGAAAAATAGAGAAATTCAAAGAGAACTAACTCTTTAATTATATTTATACTGGAATTAAGAATATTTAAAAAAAGAAATTTGGAGTTTTCCTGGAAAGATATCTTTTTTTTTTTTAATTTTTAAGACCCTCGGATTTCTTAATATTCTATATTATTTCATTCATTTATGATTTAACTAACTTGGAATTTTTAAGTTCTGAGGACATAATAATAAAAATAATTGTGCAAGGCCGTGTTCCTCATGCAACTCACCATCTAGTGGTGAATATAATGTGTCACCTCACAAACAAAGAATTGCAACTCTGTAAAGAGTTGCCAATAGAATTTGACAGTATTGGAAACCAAGAAAGTTTCTCTGAGACACTGATGTTGCTTAATGAGGAATGAATGTAATTTTCTGAGAACGGAGAAGGAAAAACACTATAAAGGGAGAGAGTGGTGTGCGCAATATTCAATGATGAAAGTCCTGTTGAGAGCCCAGAGCAACTGGAGAAATAAGAGGAAGTGGGATCCTGGTGTGAGAAAGAGTTTTTGCAATAGGGACTACTCAATCTTTTATGACGTGTTGGCTTTATTCATCATAAAAAATAAGAAATCAAGGAAGCGTTTTTATTAGGAGAAAAAAATATAATGACTTGGTACACATTTTCAAAGATTGCGATATGTTTACCAAAACAGAAAAAAAAAAAAGATCTAACAGCCAGTATAAATTTATCTCTCAGTATAAATTCAAGCAAAACATAACCAAAAAAGCAGGATGCAGACTTGGTTTCCTGACCTATGAAGTGACATCTACACCATGTGAGGCAGGATTTTAAGATAACTTCTAGTTGCCTGATCCCTAATTTAGTGCTCTTCACAACACTTTTCTCTTGAGGTCAGCAATAGTTTGAGAACATGATGGACTATAGTGCCCTGATTAAGTTATAATCAGCAGACTTTGAGCTAAAGGAAGATTTTCAAAGTGGGTTTGTACTAATCATGTGAGCCCCTTTAAGGGTCTGGATCCCCCTGTACTCAGGGAGATGTTAACCCCAGGGAGCAATGGAGGGGGCCACATATCAAGGGCCTGAGAGTGCCACCGGGGGCCTGAGAGCAGCTGCAATTTGACAGCCATCAGGAAAGTGAGACTGCAATCATACAAGCGCAGGATATGAATTCTTCCAATAATCTAAATGACTTTGGAAGACAACTCCTGGTCCAAATGATCATCTCTGTCCCAGAAAAGGAGTGGGAGGAGTTGGAGGGCTGGTGAAGGGTGAATTAATGGTGAAGGAAGGAGATTTGACTTGGGGTGATGAACACACACCACAATGGACAGATGATGTGTTCTGGAATTGTATAGTTTTATGAAAGTGTTACCAAATGAAAAAAATACCTCAATTTTAGCCTACTGAGAATGAGAACTCAGTTAATCTGTGAAGTAATACATGGGTGGTGTTGTAAGACCCTAAATTTTTAATATTTTGTTACATAGAGATAGAAAATTCTCTTACTGTATGTGCATTACTTTAGAAGACAATTAATATTTTATTGTATTTTATTAATATTTAAAATATTATTATTCTTTTCAGAGAGAACAGAAATGTCTCCAGCTCAATCTTTTCAGATTTTGTCAAAGGAAAATTGGAAATTTTCCCATTGATGAAGAACGCAATAGCATTCATTCCTTTATGAGGGACACATTACATTAGGCAACTATCAAACATTTTGTTTGTGAATTGCATAGAAAGTATTGCTCAAAAATCTCAAAGACTTGAAACTATATGTTAATGACTATGGGTGTCCTTTGATAAATTATAGCATCAAAATAAGCCATTAACAATAAATATAAAGTAAGATGAGCCAAAATATTAGATTCTTCTAAAATTATAAATCCTAGTCATTATAATGACCCATTAGTATTTTAACATATTTTAAACTGCTATCTAATTTCATCAGTATTTTAAGCCACTGAATTAAAAATATTCAGTATAAAAACAGGAGTTTATAAAAGCAAGGTATTGATATAGCTATCTATATCTATGTCTATATCTATATCATCTATAGCTATAGCTATATCATCTATATCATCATCATTACCTACATCTAACTAGTTATATTTGTATGATATGTATATATACACTAAGTGGCCAGATTATTATGACCAACCCATCAGTACTTCATTGGGCCACCTTTTGCCTTCAATACTCTGGTGATTCTTCTTGGCATTGCTTCCACAACATGTTGAAAGGTGATGTGATGCATATAAGCATAATCAATGGACACAAGACACTGGGGGGTAGGGGAAGAGGCGGGGAAGGTCAAGGGGAAAAAATGGAGACTTATTTAACACTCTTTGTAATACTTTAAGCAATAAAACAAAATTTAAAAAACAATAAAAAAGAAAGGTGATGCCAGTAATCTGACACCATGCCTGATGAATAGCACTGTCCAGTTCTGTGAGATTTGATGGTTGTGGAACCAGCTGCCTGATGGCTCTTTAACTTCGCCCCACAAATGCTCAATTGGATTGAGATCTGGTGATTGTGGGGGTCACCTAAGCAAGGTAAAGTCTCCCTCATGTTCTGGAAACCACTCCTGCACAATATGAGCACCGTGGCATGGTGCATTGTCTTGTTGGAAGAAGCCATCTCCATTGGGGTAGCTATCAACATGATAGGATGAACTTGATCAGCAATGATACTTAGGTATGTTGTGCTATTCAGACATTGTTCCACATGAATTAAAGGGCCCAAATCATGCTAGGAAAACATGCCCCAAACCATTACACTGCCCCCACCAGCTTGAAGGGCTGTACTGATGCATGTGGGATGCATGCTTTCATGCTGTTTCCACCAAATTCTCACTCTGCCATCTGCATGATGCAACTGGAAACATGATTCATTGGACCACATGACTTTTTTCCAATGCTTGTCGGTCTAATCCTTGTGTTCCTGTGCAAAGTGGTAACTGCAGACAGCAGAGGTGTTTGAACAGGACTTCAGCTTCCATATCCCAAAAGATCCAGTGTATGGCTAATTTGCCTACAAACATCAGGTGGTCATAATAATCTGGCCACTCAGTATATATATATCCCATATTTTTCAAAGACTGCTACAGAGAATATTAGACCACAGGATGTAAACAAAATATTGGAAGTTAGAAAGTGTTGTCTGTTTTGTTCCTTGTTTTATTCCTAGTGCCTAGAACAATGCCTATTTGGAGGACACTAAAGAAAAGTTTTGCTAAGCAAGTGAATGACTGACTGAATCAGTGAATAAGGGGAATGGGGAGGAAAATTATTGAAGAAATACTGAAAACTCTATCCTACTCTTAGATATTTCTAGTACATATTGATATTTTAAAGGCTGTGGAAATCTTGTGTCAAATAAAACTGTTTATCTAAATTTATATTCAATTTTCTACAGAAACCTTTCAACAGTTGTAAAAAGCAATTGGAATATACCAGTATGTTCCAAAGAATATTTTAAAAAATCAAATTGTTCATACAATTTAATTTACATAAGGTAATCAAGTTGAGTAGAATTACCATATTAAAATACTATAATATTGTGATTACGTCATTTAGAATGCCGCATTTCCAATAGTAATATGTTCTCATCTTGAATAATCAATACTTTAAATGGATGAAACGAGTTGCTTCTTTCTTCTTTCTTGTCATTCTTACTTTAAACTAATAAGCTAATAGGAATTTATTCCTTTCTGATTCTATTTTAAATTATTCAGAATTAATTGTCTGTTTGTTTCTTTTTCAAGAAATCTTTTCTGTTTCCACAAAAAGATCCATCAATGCTTATTTAATATGTACTTTGCAGAAGGCTTCTCTGCATAGTCACCTCAGAAGAGCTGGCCCCAGGCACACCCCTCTCCTTCAGAACCACCATGCAAAGAGCAGGTCCTGGCTTCTAGCTCCCCTGCTATTCTTTTTCTGATTCCTGGGAACCTGAGTGGAAATGTTACACACAAATAGACATTAATGGACCACTGTGTTAGGCTTTATAATGAACTGAAAAAGAAAAGCACACACTCTAATTCAACTGTTTCCACCTTGGGAACAGATTGAATTGATTCATAAAAAAAAAAAAAAAAAAAAAAAAAAAAAAAAAAAAAAAAAAAAAAAAAAAAAAAAAAAAAAAAAAAAAAAAAGATTTATTGATCCAGAGCCAGAACATCAAGTACTCAGAAAATCCAATTCACTTAATAAAAAATTAGGACTGTGCTGTTTGTCAATCAAATCTTCATTTTGTTGGAAAGAAGACAGTATTTTACAATACTTTGCCAGCACTTTAATAATGAGATTTTTACATTGACAAAATAAGTAAGTAATGCTTCTTTTTTCTACTTTATGTCTGTTTTTTGTTACTTGACTTCTTATTAAAAATTGTAATGAAAGTAACAAGTACAGCTAGATGTAAATGTTTTATTTCAATAAACAATACAAAAGTTTCAAAAATCAATAAAAATGTTTTTAAAATAATATTTTGAAAATTTAGGTAACTCAATTGTTTACACAGTATGTACATATGGAATGAACAATGTCAAAATACTCGACTGAGGTAATGTTTCAATACTATATATATATATGTATATATATATCCTATATAATAAAAGTAATATGCAAATTGACCCTAACAGCAGAGCAACTGGAAATGACTGACCATTATGATACACACTGACCACTAGGGGGCAGACACTCAATGCAGGAGATGCCCTCTGGTGGTCAGTGCACTCCCACAGGGGGAGCTCTGCTCAGCCACAATCCAGGCTGACAGCTGCCAGTACAGTGGTGGTGGTGGGAGCCTCTCCTGCCTCCTCAGCAGTACTAAGGATGTCTGACTGCAGCTTAGACCTGTTCCCCGTTGGCAAGTGGACATCCCCTGAGGGCTCCCAGGCTGCCAGAGGGATGTCTGACTGCCAGCTTAGGCCTGACCCCCCGGGGACAGGGTCTAAGCCAGCAGGTGAACATCCCCTGAGGGTTCCCAGACTGTGAGAGGGCACAGGCCAGGCTAAGGGACCCCCCTGAGTGCACAAATTTTTGTGCACTGGGCCTCTAACATATATATATATATATATATATATATATATATATATATATATATATATGGGTGGGGGGTGTCCCCTCAGCCTGCCCTGTGCATCTTGCAGTCTGGGACTTCTCGGGAGATGTTCAACTAAACTGGCAGTCAGACATGCCCCGAGAGATGTAGCAGTGTGCCAAGTGGAAGGCGGCCAGGGAGGTGCCCAAATACAGGGCTGGGTGCTGTGCCACTCACACTCATCCTGGCCCACCACATCTGCTACCACCGCTGGGTAGTGCTGCCATGGAGTTGGGAGAGGCTCCTGACACAGCAGCTGAGCTCACCAGCCATGAGCCTGGCCTCTGGTTGAGTGGCTCTCTGCTTGTGGGAGCACACTTACCACCAGGGGCAACTCCTGCATTGATCATCTGCCACCTGGTGGTCAATGCACATCATAGCGACCAGTTGTTCTGGTTGTTCTGCAGTAATGGTTTCTTAAGCTATTATACATAAAGATATATACACTGAGTGGCCAGATTATTATGACCACCTGACATTTGTAGGCAAATTAGCTATAATTTCATGCCGAAATTGCCAGAGGGCCAAACCACTATAAATGTCTGAATAGAACAACATACCTAAGTATCATTGCTGATCAAGTTCATCCTATCATGTTGATGGTTATCCCAATGGAGATGGCTTCTTCCAACAAGACAATGCACCATGCCACAGTGGTCATATTGTGCAGGAGTGTTTCAAGAACATGAGGGAGACTTTAGCTTGTTTAGGTGGCCCCCATAATAACCAGATCTCAATCCAATTGAGCATTTGTGGGATGAAGTTAAAAGAGCCATCAGGCAGCTGGTTCCACAACCATCAAATTTCACAGAACTGGAGAGTGCTATTCATCAGGCATGTTGTCAGATTCCTCACATCATCTTTCAACATCTTGTGGAGTCAATGCCAAGAAGTATTAAAGGCAAAAGGTGACCCAATGAAGTACTGATGGGATGGTCATAATAATCTGGCCACTCAGTGTGTGTATATATATGCATATCTAAACTAATAAAAGTGAAATAGTAAAATTAACCATTTCTCCGGGACACCCACAGCCAATCAGAGCGACTGTATGCAAATTAGCCCAGCCAATATGGCGGCCGCCACTCACGGACCTGAGTAAACGTTTAGGCAGTGACCGTTGCAGCAGGAGCGAAAGCGAAACTACCTGCTCGCTGGCTCCTTAGCCTTTGGCCTGAAGCAAAACACACATTTGCAACAATTAAGTGTAACAATTGTTTCATTATAGAAGCCACGAGGTGAGGCAGAGGAGGCTTCCTTAGTAAAAGGCCTCGCCTTAAAGGAACAGCATCAATTATAGGAGATAAACCCCAGAAACCTGCGTCCAGCTAGCCTTGCTGGGACATTGGGTCAATGGGAGCTGTGGCCAGCCTTAAAGCCCCTCACCCAGGCTGGTCAGGCACGCCAGCAGATGGACATCCCCCGAGGGGTCCCGGACTGTGAGAGGGCACAGGCCGGGCTGAGGGACCTCACGAGTGCCCAGAGCGGCTGCAGGGC
>PVJC01046539.1:0-13265 GCA_004026665.1 Murina feae
CTTGCAGTAGTTTTGTCACTTGGTGACTAAGTGCTTAATCCGCCCATATCATAGCCCACCAGAAGCTCCCTGAGAACATGCTGAGTGATTTAGAAGCGGGACGCTCCTCTGGGAACATGGAGTCAGCTGTGCTTTTCTCGGTATATGATCTTGAGCAGGTCACTATAATTCTTGGGCCTCCATTTTCTTATGGGTAAAATGACAGGTTTAGGCTAGATCAGAGAGGTTTGGGGGAGTACAAGGGGAGTGTGGGGATGACTTTGTGTTTTGGGGGAGGAGGAGTGTTGCCATCACTTCATTCCCCAACCAAGAGTCATCCTACTTTGATCTATTTTATTCAAAGGTACTCCAGGTAAAATTTCCTTTGAAGTAAAGATCCTTTTTTTTTTTTTTTTTTTAAATTAAAAAGAAAAGGGCTGGGTAGGTTGGTATTGAGGTCTGCTTGCTCTGGAGTTCTCTGACTTCAAAGCCATCAGGGGTCATAGTTACATCTTCTTATTGATGGTTAATGAGGATAAGATGTGCTTCAGTGATTGGGGGCTGAGAGTGGGGGTAGACACTGCCTGTGAGCTGCTGAGCATATGCCATCTGGTGACTCAGATGTTAAAGAGCCCACCAGAAAGTCCCACTGAGCTGGAGTCCCAACATCCCAGAAAGCCTACTCATAGTTTTATGAGAAAGAAGCAAATGGCAAGGAAGCAGGGGCTTTTTGAATCACCTGTAGAGTTTTTTCAAAATCCCAATGTCTGCCCTAACTGGCTTGGCTCAGGGGATAGAGCATCGGCCTGCGGACTGAAAGGTCCTAGGTTGGATTCCGGTCAAGGGCATGTACCTTGGTTGCGGGCACATCCCCATGGGAGGTGTGCAGGAGGCAGCTGATCGATGTTTCTCTCTCATTAATGTTTCTGGCTCTCTATCCCTCTCCCTTCCTCTCTGTAAAAAATCAATAAAATATATTTTAAAAAAATAAATAAATAAAATCCCGATATCTGGCCACATGCTATGCTAATTAAATCAAACCTTGGAAGAGAGACCCAAGCGTCTATAATTGGTAAATCTCCCAATGTGAGTCTAATGTTCTGTCAAGTTTAAGAATAAGTACCATTGGTCCAGCCACTGTGGAAAACAGTATGGAAGTTTCTCAAAAGATTAAACACATAATTAATTACCTATGATCCCCAAAATCCCACTTCTAGGTATATACCCCAAAGACATGAAAGCAGGACCTTGAAGAGATATTTGTACACCCGTATTCTTAACCACCTTACTCACAATAGCCAAAAGTTGGAAACAACCCAAGTGTCCATTGATGGATGAATGGATAAACAAGATGTGGTGAACTTCCTTTTTAAAAAGGAAGAAAATTCTAACACATGATGCAACATGGTTGACCTTTGAGGACACTAAAGGCTGAGTGAAATAAGTCAGTCACAAAAGAACAAATGTGAGGTGCCTACAGAAGTCAACTTCCTAGAGACGGAAAGTAGAATGGTGGTTGCTAGAAGCTGGGGGAGGTGAAAATGGAGAGTCATTTAATGGGGGCAGAGGCTCAGTTTTGCAAGATGAAAAGAGTTCTGAAGATTGTTGCACAACAATGTAAATATGCTTAACACTACTGAACTGTAAGCTAAAAAATGGTTCAGGTGGTAAATTTTATGCTACGTGTACAGTAGTCTGCCCTTATCTGCAGTCTTGCTTTCCACAGTTTGTTACCCACAGCTGACCAGGTTCCAAAAATATTAAACAGTAAATTCCAGAAATAAACAATTTGTAACTTTTCAATTGTGCACCGTTCTGAGTAGTGTGATGAAATCTCGTGCTATCCTGCTCCATCCCACATGGGACATGAGTCATCCCTTTGTCCAGTGTGTCTCCACACTGTCATGCTCCCCACCCACCCATTCGTCATTTAAGTAGCCCTCTTGGTTACCAGATTGGCCATTGGTAGGTATTGCAGTGCTTGTGTTCAAATAACCCTTATTTTATTTAATAATGGCCCCAAAGTACCAATGATGCTGAAAATTCAGAGATGCCAAAAAGAAGTGGTAAATGCATCCTTTAGGTGAAAAGGTATGTTCATGTAGGAAAAATATAGTATATCAGTGATTTTCAACCTTTTTCATCTCACAGCACACGTAAACTAATTACTAAAATTCTGTGGCACACCAACAAATATATTTATTCCCAATCTGACAAAAACATAAATATCATTTTGATTCATTCATACTGGATGGCTATTCTTGTGTTGGCTATTGTCATTTTTTAATTTGACAATCAAAGGGAAAAGAGATCAGTGCCCATGACTAAATAGTCAGGTATTGCATGATTTAAAATTTCTTGTGGCACACTAGTTGAAAATCGCAATAATACTACTCTATTCAGTACCATCCATAGTTACAAGCATCCACTGGGGGTCTTGGAATGTATTCTCCACCAATAAGCGGAGACTACTGTACTTTAAATATAAAATAATACAATCTACTCTAATAAAAGTGTAATATGCAAATTAGCCATCACTCCAAGATACCTAAGCCACACCCACCAACCAAGCCATGCCCCCAGCCAATCAGAGCAGCTGTATGCAAATTAACCGATCCAAGATGAAGGCCAGCAGCCACAGGAGGCTTCCATTGCAACTGCCTGCCTAGGCTGGCTGGGCCTCTGCTCATGGCAACAATGTTTCAATTATAGAAGCCATGGAGCTGAAACAAACAGGAGGCTTCATTACCTGCCTAAACCTCTGCTCAAGGTAACAAAGTTTCAATTATAAATGATAAATAAACCCCAGAAACCTGATTCTAGCCAACCTAGCTGGGACCTTGGGTCAATGGTAAGGTGACCAGATTTTAACATTGGTAAAGTGGGACACCATTGACCGGGGGTAGGAGGGGGGGTGGGGGGGTGTTCTTTTTTTATTATTATTATTACTTAAAATATTACAAAGAATAGTACATATGTCTCTTTTTTCCCCCCTTGAATGCAAAAATAGTATTATAATATATATTTTTAAATTTCAACATAAGTACAATTTACAAATATAATAAATAAATAAAAATTATGTATAGTATTATTTATTCTTTGGCATATTTCTCATTTGAGTGAATTTTTTTAGTAGAGTGCTGTCGTTTAAAAGATCATGAAATTTTTCACAAGAATTTGTTAAATTACATTCCACGCATAAAATGGCTTTCAAAGTCTAAACACTTAATTTTTCTGATGTCCACACTTTATTTACCATAGAAAAAATGCGTTCAGTCACAGCATTAGTTCCTGGTAAGGACAGCGCGTTATTATTTTAATTTTAATTTTAATCCTATATTTCTTTTTAAATAATAACAATACTAACTTGTATTATTTTTCCTCTGAATTTGCCGTAGCGTAAGTCATAAGTGTCACTTTCAAGGCCAGCGCTAGACTTTTTGCCACCACTATAAAGTGTAAATAATACGAGTATTGTCTGCTAAATTCAAGAAAATTTATGTCTTTATGAAATAAATAAATAAGTTACTTACCTAAATTATCTGAATAGCTGATTTGTAACGACATCACTTGTTTAACTAGCTTACTAGCACACAGTACGATGTGTATCTTCTGAGAGACAGTTACAAAATGTTTTTGTCATTGCCAATTCCAAAAAATGCCATTGTTCATTAAGTCCAAACAATGGTGGTCGAATTCTAACAACTGATCAACAATGAGAACTTTGATAAGCAGTTCTCGATAATCAGTTCTCAACAATTATTTGTTATTATTAAAGTTTAACATTATAAAATTAACAAAAATAATATAAAACTCATATCCTGGCTAAATAGCCATGTGGCTGCCGAAAAACGTATATTCCTTTCCAGTTCTCCCGCCATCCCCTACCTTGTCGTGCATTCTTTCCAAAAATCAGGACTTTTTTAAAACGTCGCGGGACACGGGACAAATTGTTAAAAATCAGGACTGTCCTGCTAAAAGCGGGTTGTCTGGTCACCTTAGTCAATGGGAGCTGTGGCCAGCCTGAAAATGGCCCTCAGCCCCTCACCCAGGCTGGTCAGGCACGCCAGCAGGTGGACATCCTCGGAGGGGTCCCAGACTGCGAGAGGGCACAGGCCGGGCTGAGGGATTCCCCTGAGTGCACAAATTTTTGTGGACCAGGCCCCTAGTCTACTCTAATAAAAGAGTAATATGCAAATTGACCATTACTCTGAGACACCAACCCACGTCCACCAGCCAAGCCATGCCCACTAGCCAATCAGAGTGGCTGTATGCAAATTAACCCAGCCAAGATGGCAGCCGATAGCCATGCAGCTAGAGCAAATAGGAGGCTTCCATTGCACCAGCAATGGAGTTTAAACTGCCTGCCTAGGCCGGATGGGCCTCTGCTCAAGACAACAGTGTTTCAATTATAGAAGATAAATAAACCCCACAAACCTGATTCCAGCCAGCCTTGCTGAGACCTCGGGTCAATGGGAGCTGTGGTCAGCCTGCAAACAGCCATCAGCCCCTCACCTAGGCTGCCAGGCACCCCAGTAGGGACCCAAACCTTGAAGGGGCTGTGAGCAGCCTGAAAACGGCCCTCACCCCCTCACCCAGGCTGGCCACACCCCCATGGGGTGAGGGTCTCCACTGGGGGGCTTGGCCAGCCTGCAAATAGCCATCAGCTCCTCACCCAGGCTAGACAGACATGGCAGCAGGTGGACATCCCCTGAGGGGTCCCAGACTTCGAGAGGGCACAGGCTGGGCTGAGGGACCCCCCCCTGCCCCCGCCGAGTGCACAAATTTTTGTGCACCAGGCCCCTAGTTAAATATAAAGTAACATAAAAACAGTAAGTGGCATCAGGTAACACCTTGCTACTCAATCTGTGATCTGTGGGCTCTCAGCATTGGCATCTTCTCAGAAACTTGTTAGAAAATGCAGCATCTCAGGCTGCACCCCAGGCCTGCTGTATCAAAACCTGCTCTTAGAGAGAGAGAGAGAGATTAACATTGATGAGAGAGAAACATCATTGATAGGTTACCTCCTGCACACCCTCCACTGGGGATCAAGCCCAAACCTGGCTGGGAATCCGACCAGCGACCTTCTGGTTCACGGGTTGATACTCAACCACTTAGCCACACAACAACCCCCCAGTGGTCTGTGCACACCTTAAACTTTGAAAAGCACTAGTGGTAATGGACTGAATATTGGAGCAGGGTTAGAGGACATAGTGGACATGGTCATTAGGTTGTTTACCTTCCCAGTGTCAACCTCCTCTCCTACTTCTTATAGAAGCTTACATTCTCTGAGCAGCCACATGTTTACGAGGCTGACTTCATCCACACCCCATGGAGTCCCACTCCCCTGGACAGTACTCCCCTGGTTTATGGGTGGACGTGTTGCCTGGTTCTGTCCAGTGAAACTAAGAGAAGTTCTACAGAAGACACTCTGGGCACACCAAGAAGAAATGGCCTCTCCTTCCTTTGAAAATCTCTATGTCTGCATCTTGGGGCCCTGGGGGCAGCTAGGCTGGTCCTTGATAACATAGAGCACTGACTGACAGAATCCTGGGTCTACCTCACCAGTGGATTTCTGTTTATTTGAGATTAGAAATGTACTCGTTTAACTGCTTGAATAAAGGTTTCTACTTCTTGTAGACAAGGGTTTATCAACCTTGACACTATGGACATGGGGGCCGGATAATTCTTTGGGGGCTTTTGTGTGTATTATAGAATGTTTGGCAACAATCCTTACCTCTACCTGTTAGGTGCCAACCACACTTCTCCTTCCCTCAGTTGTTACAACCAAAAGTGTCCCCAGACACATTGCCACATGTTAGGGGAGCGGCACCATAGTTTAGAACCACTTTCTCAGACAAAGGTGACCTAATTATTGCAAATACCTTTTATTTAGTGGGTCTTTAGGAAGGTAAAATCACTGCCCATCCTCCAGAGTGTTCCAAGGATCAAAGTGAGATCAGGTGTGTGAGAAAAGCAAACAAGTTCAAGGTGTTGCTAGTAATTACCTGTCTTTGATGCTGTTGGTAAACTGATAACGATGTTGTAGTTTCCATTTATTCTTACAACAGGCTGAGATGTTTAACTTAACAGATGGCCAATGTGGATAGTGAATGGAATTTTCCCTCAGCAGAGTTGGGGAGCCCTGCCAGCATGCTCGCACTCTTCTCCTACTCAGAAATCCCAATCTCTTACGTGCCCTCCCTGAGCTGAGCCACCAGTCCTGGTTCATTGGCCACAAGGTGGTGGGTGTTGCAGAGTTCATCCGTTAACACATTTTCATAAATTAAGAGCAATCTTCATATTTAGCTGCAAGAGAGAGAAATCGATGACCTCTGTATAATAATGTATTTGCAGCTCACACATTCGTGTGTTTGAGACCCGCAGAGACAGGAGACCCTGGACAACCTCTCTTGCCTTATGTTTTCCTTTCTAGAACCAGCCAACATGTTGAGACCACTTTCCTTAGGAACCCCCTGACTCGTAAAATCAGTGCCTTCAGATCCAGTGCTTGCTTTTTATTTTAAGATTTTTAAAAATTTATTTTTAGAGAGAGAGGAAGGGAGAGGGAGAGAGAGAAACGTCAATGAGAGAGAAACATCATCAATCAGCTGCTCCCACTGACAATCAGGCCCAAAACCTGGGCATGTGCCTTGAGCAGAAATTGAACCCAAAATATTTTGGTGGTATGATGCCCAACCAACTAAACCACACTGACCAGGGCCAGATTTCAGTTTAATTTCATCTGAAGTGTCACAAAACATTTGGGGCAGGAAGGCTTACAGGGGAAGCTGGATTTTACAGAAAGGTCCAGAGAACTGGGAGCGTGGAGACAGGCATGAGGACCAGCACTGTAAAGAGAGACATGTGAAAGCAATGGATGCATCAGTCATTTATGTCATCATTGCTGCTGGGACTGGAGCTTGGTGGGAAGCAAAGGCCATTAGAGGCAGTTGTGGCTCTTGCAACCTCACAATCTACTAGGCAGTATGTGGTAGATGCTGAGTTGCTCTCCTAACTTCATCCGGTATTGTGGTATAGGGTAACTATCTCCAGTAACATGACAACTACCCTGATTTTGTGTCCCATCTCCACCCTATGTGCTTTGCAGGTAACCCACTCACTTTCTGAACCAGAGGTAGGACACTTATGTTTTAGAGCCTGGCATAGGATGGTTTGGACTGAAGAAGGCATATGTTGGTAGCTTTTATGCAAAAACAGTGCTTTTCTTTAGGAAGAGGGGTGGGGACAGCTCACTGGCTGGTGTGCTCAGTGATTGAGCGTCAACCCATAAACCAGGAGGTCACAGTTTTATTCCCAGTCAGGGCATGTGCCCTGGTTTCAGGCTCAATCCCCAGGGGATGGGTGGGCAGAGGGCATCATTGATGTTTCTCTATCTTTCCCTTCCTCTCTCTGAAATTAATACAAACATATTTTTAAAGAAAGAAAAAACAAACATAACAGGCCCTGCTACAGCCCTCTTATTTCCATGAAGAGTCAAGTTGAGGGTTGAGCCAATATGTAGAGAAAGGTTGAGTCAACAGTGTTGCAGGGAAATCAAGCTGGAGTCTTGATCAAATTTCATGTGATTCACCTCTGGACTTATGGGTAGCTTATGCTAATAAAGCCACCTACTGTGTAAGTTAGTTTGAACTGGATTTTCTGTTGCTTATGTCATAAACTAAGAGGATGTGAAAGTGAGCAAATCTTAAATGTGGGTTGGCTGAGAAGAGATGTTCATGTAGAGAGCATCAAGGGTGTCTTTACTCTGACTAGGAAGACGGAGATCCTGGTTTAGCAAAATGGCTGGTATGGGGGGTAAGGAGGGGGGAGTATTATATTCTGGGATATAGACCTTCTGAGTATGAGACATGACACTTAGAGATCTGGAAATATTCAGGATATTTCCAGTAGTCTTTATTAAGCTCCTAGAAGACATATATCGGGGGAAGGTGGCCTATTTGAGAGTGGAGAGAGATGAAAATACAGCTGCTACAGAGAGGGCCTTTCTGCCTGTAGCCTGCCATGGAAAGTGCGTGGATGTTGATGAGCAAGTCCTGCTGGATTGGAAAGCTGATTGTTCTGGTTAAAGTTAGAGCACAGGCAACAAGTTGGGTGACTTATCAAAAGAAAAAGATGGGGCCCCAGAAGAACATTGCTCCAGTTATCATATCTCTTCTGGGCATCTTAAGGATGTCAAGCTCAAAGGGGACAATTGACTTATTGTGAAGATGCAGCTGGCATACAGCTGGGGCAAGGAACAAGTTTGGGTAGTTCCCCACTTCAGAGATGAAGGAATATGCCACTCATCTGAGGATCTGAGGAGCGGGGCAGTGAGCAAGACACAGAGGCCAGTGCCAGATGAAAGATACTGAGGTCAGTATCTCAGCTAGAACTACTAGCCCATGAATTTAGAAGAAACCCATTAAATTCTTAGGGGAGCTAAATTGTCAAAGAAAGTAGCCAATCTCTGAACTTTTACCTACAAGCAGTTGGATGTTAAAACTATGATCTATGATTCTCCTTGGAAGGCATCAATCTCATACCCACTCAATGTTAACAGGGCAGTAGATGGAGGAAATACACTCAAACCCAGAAATGGGGGCTGCTATCTTGTCTGACTGAGGAACTTGCTGTATCATCAGGATAAGGAATCCTCATGATTGCCTCCACATTGTATGTACCATTGACCAATGACAACTGAATATGTTTCTCATTCTCCCCTTCTCCAAATGGAGAATTCCCCTTCTGGATATGCTTAATGCAGGTATCCTGGTTTTTCTTGGCCTAGCTGTCTAGGCTGATGGTGGTGAACTTCAGAATTTAGTTCATATGTTACCATTCCATGAGTAGCTACTTTCAGGCATGATGCTATGATGTATCTTCCAGAAAATAATGAATTGAAAAGGTGGGGGAAAGGGTGGGCATTTCTGATGCTTATGTAAAGGAAGGAGAGTATATGAATGTTAGTTCATCAAATGGGTGGACCATAGTGGAATGTTATAGTTACTGCTCTAACACCCATCTCCCCAACTCTGAATAATAATCCTGATTTTGTTCAGATAACTAGGCTTGAACTCACAGCTTACACATGGCTTAGAAAAAGCCAATTCCACTCCCAGGTTGAGGACTGGGGCATAGAGCTGTCACTACACAGTGACTCCATGCAGACCTTTGAGACTGAATGAGGCTCTGCCTGGAACTCCTCTTTCTTTTGGGGTGCCACTGTTGGGAAACGTAAGTGCCAGAGCAGCCATTTCACCACATTAGGGGAAACAACCACAACTGAAGCAAACACAAAGAGGAAAAATGGAAAGAATCAGAGAAACTGAGCTTGTGACCTTATTTTGTCTTCTTTAATATTTGATCCAGCTTAAGAATTTTCTGCTACTTGCAACCAAACAACCAACAGTTATAGAGTGTGATAAATGCTCCATAAAATAAAAGTATGACCAAGTGCTGGGTGACTGAGAAGTAGGATAATTAGCTAAGAGAAGTGATGTTTGTTTAAGCATTTAAGCAGTTCTTAGTTTCAAGCACATCCTTTCTGTGGGGTTTAATTGGACTCATCTGCGGCCATCATTAACGTATCTTAGTACCTCCAGGTGGAAATAGACGTGCAAAGGCCTTCAGTGCTGGGCATAGCACCTGACCTCTAAAAGCCCCAATAAATTTGGAAGGTGAAAGGTAACCTGCTATCTGTCCCTCCCTGTCTCTTAGTAGGCTGAGGGAGTTCCCCAATGTCCACTCACACTGTGAGCAGCCAGCCACTTCTTAACCGTTTTTCCTTCACTGCTATTGCAGAGAATGAATCACATGTCTCCCAGGTTGAGAGCTTTCCTCTCTGAACCCATTGGAGAAAAGGATGTTGTCTGCATAGATGGGATCAGCCATGAACTTGCAATCAATTTGGTCACCAAAGGTTTCAACAAGGTAATTCCTTTTTCCTTATTTCTCCAACTCCTCTTCCCAATGTCTCTTCCGTTAGTCCTGCCAGGTGGTAGCCACTTCCACGTGTGCCTATAAGTGGCCATGAGAGATCAAAGCTGCCACTTGGCAGGGCACCACAAGGTTCTGGGCTACAGACCCCACCCACATGCTTGAGCAGCCTCAAGGACCAGTGGACGATGGGAAAATTGAACCTCTGGCTCAGAGCAGCTGAGCCAGGCATGATTCATTTGGTGTTCCATGGAAGTGAGCCAGCCGCCAGAGTCTGGGGCTGAACTGTTGGGATGGATAGTTTGGAGGCACTCCCCACATCCCTGAAGAGACCTGTGGGGTCTCACTTGCTCCATCAGGGCACCAGCCTTGCGATGGCAGGTGGAGTAACAGCAGCCTAGGGTCTGCACCAGAATAAGAGCATGTGAGTTGTTCAAAGATGTCACTCACATCCCAAGAATGGCCTTAGGGATAGGTGATGGAATCCGAACACTTTTGTCTATATGCTAGTAATTATTTCTATGGTGCATTATAAGGCTGCTTGGAACTTTAGGACAGAAGAGAAAGTGAGCACACACAGAGGTGGGCAGGAATTCACACAGAGCCTTGCACGCCCTGTCAAGCGAGGCACCACCAACAAACTGAAGTGCTGCTTACTCCCTTCAGTTTTCAGCATCAGTCTCCACCACCAGGCAGAAGGACAGTGCAGAAACACCCAAGGAGAACTGCTCGGAACGGCTGCGTGCACGGCTGACAAGCAGTTTGGTTCACACCCGCACCGTGTGCAGCTGTTTCCAGGAGGCGTCTGAACTCCTGGGCCTGTGGTTTTCTGATGGGCACACTGCTTTGCACCAGATGTTAAATACTCTAACACCCCAATCTAGCAGCCAGTTTAATATCTAATAGGTGATGACGCAAGGAAGTTGGAGCTTCACCACTGAGGTACACTTGACTCTTTCCTCTCAGTAAAGGAGATAGCACTCCCCAGCATGTAATAAAGTAGGCAAGTCTGACTAGGAGAGACATTTTAAATTAAAAATTCTTTTTTATTATTATTACTAGAGGCCTGGTGCACAAAAATTTGTGCACTCGGGGAGGGCGGGGAGTCCCCTCAGCCCAGCCTGTGCCCTCTTGCAGTCTGGGACCCCTCAGGGGATGTCCACCTGCTGGCCTGGTTGGCCAGCCTGGGTGAGGGCCTGATGGCCATTTCAGGCTGCCCACAGCCCCTTCAGGGTTCGGGTCCCTACTGGGATGCCTGGCCAACCTGAGTGAGGGGCAGAGGGCCATTTCAGGTTGCCCACAGCCCCTTCAGCATTCAGGTCCCTACTGGGATGCCTGGCCAGCCTAGATGAGGGGCTGAGGGCTGTTTTCAGGCTGGCCACATCGCTATCAGTGTGGAGGTCCCCACTGGGGTGCCTGGCCAGCTTGGGTGAGGGGCTGATGGCTGTTTGGAGGCTGGTCAAGCCCCCCAGTGGGGACCCTTGCCCCATGGGGGTGTGGCCAGCCTGGGTGAGAGTCCGAGGACTGTTTTCAGGCTGCCCACACCCCCTGGCAACCCACGCTCCCAGCCTCTCCTTTTTTTCTATTTTTTCCCCCCTGGGATTTATTTATCTTCTATAATTGAAACTTTGTAACCTTGAGTGGAGCCAAGGGCTGACCAGGGTAGGTGGAAAGCTTGGCTTCCTCCATCACCGGGGGCAACCCAAGCCTCCTGCGTGTTCCAGGTTCATGGCCACCATCTTCTTAGTTGTGTTAATTTGCATACTCGCTCCTGATTGGCCGGTGGGCATGGCTTGAGTGTAGCAGAGGGAAGGTTAATTTGCATGTTTCTCTTTTATTATGTAGGATTGCTTAAAATATTACAAAGAGTAGTACATATATCTCTCTTTTTTTTCCCCTTGGCCTTGCCCCGTCCTCCCCTACCCCCCAGTGTCTTGGGTCCATTGGTTATGCTTATATGGATACATAAAAGTCCTTTGGTTGATCTCTTCCCCCTCCCCCAACCCTCCCTGGCCTTCCTGCTGTAGTTTGACAGTTTGTTTAATGCTGCTCTGCTTCTGTATCTAACTTTTGTTTTTCAGTTTATAATGGTCTTTATTATCCATAAATGAGTGATGTCATGTAGTATTTTTCTTTCATTGATTGGCTTATTTGATTGTCCCTCTTACTTTTCTATTGTGGTGTAGCATACTTACATTGATATGCAGAGTTCTGCTCAAAGCATTTTTTTGACAGATATTTATACATCCATGGACCTACTACCTGGATCCAATGGTCAGATGCCTCCAGAATTCCAGATGGTTCTCTTGTGCCTCTTCCAGATCAATGCCATCCCTCCCTCCCAGATGTAACTAGTATTCTGGCTACTACCACCATTTATGTAGTGTTTCCATAATTGTGAGGTTTTGCTGTTGGTCAGCCATATTCACTGTTTAAAAAAATAATTTTATTTACATATAGAAAAATGTTACCTTTTTAGTACTCAGTTCTGCAAGTTTTGACAGGTACATGCACTCATGTAGCTACCACAGTCAAGGCATAAAACAATTCTGTCACTCAAAAATGTGCCCTGTGATCTTCATAGTCCCCACCCTCAGTCCCTAGTTACCACTGACTTGTTTGTTTTCTGTCCCCATAGTTTTTTTCTTTTCCAGCTTCACTGTGTTTTTAAAAATATATTTTATTGATTTTTTTTACAGAGAGGAAGGGAGAGGGATAGAGAGTTAGAAACATCTATGAGAGGGAAACATTGATCAGCTGCCTCCTGCACACTCCCTACTGGGGATGTGCCCGCAACCAAGGTACATGCCCTTAACGGGAATCGAACCTGGGACCCTTCCGTCCACAGGCTGACGCTCTATCCACTGAGCCAAACCAGTTAGGGCTTCACTGTGTTTTTAATGAGAATTGCAGGTGGGTGATAGGCATGTTTAAGACAAGGGAATGGATAACTGAGAAATTTTCAGACATCCAAGAACTTGCTACCCAGAGTCGGGCTGCAGTGGTGACAGCTTTCTTGGCCTGTCTCATGGGTGCTGGTTCTTTCTGAGGACATGCTGGGATGCAGACCATGAGGCTGCCCTTAGCCCTGAGCCATGAGCACTCTCCCAAGACACCAAAGCACTGGAACCCAGGGCCCCATATGACTGTCTGAGTCACACACAAGGGAACCCAACCCCAGTGCGGACAAAATATCACTACTGTTTAATAAGAAACTGGCAAACTGGAAGGTAGTCCAGACCTGCTCACTGTTTGGATTTGAAGTTGAGGGGAAGTGTGCCCGTGGGCCACCATCTTGCCATGTGGACATGGCTGTCACTGGAAAGAATGAACATCCCTGGCTTCGA
>PVJC01046540.1:0-13266 GCA_004026665.1 Murina feae
ACACATCTCATACTCACCAACAGTAAGTGAAGGGGGAGAGAATTTTTTTTTTATTGAAGAGAATGGCAGCACTATAATTGCTCTTGGATTCCTTCATTCATCATGAGAGAACTGGACACTGAAAGATGGGGGTTAAAGGGAAGAGGGAGAGTGTGTGCCTTCTTTTATTTTCCCAGCAGGAAACACCAATCATAGATCTCTTCCATGTTAAAGTAAGATGTGGAGTGCTCTGTATTTTTATTTCTACTTGTCATGTTGGTTCCAATCAAAAGCGCTATGTCTCCTATATGTAGATTTCCACTATTAAATTCAGTCAGGAAACGTTAGGAATTCTCATTGCCTCTTTGGCCATTGGGTCCTTTCTGTAGCCTTTTCAGTTTTTGATCCACTTGAAAAGTCTATTCAGACATTCCTCCTTTTTTCTTTTATTACTTGATCCCCCTTTCTACTCTGTGGTGCCTCAGTATTCTATTCATAGATATTCTACTTTTTTCCCCCCTCTTCTGTTTTATGTACTTAAATCTCTTCTTTAAATGGTCTAGTTCCATTGATCGGAATTGTTGGCCCAGATCCCTGTGCTGCTGTACTGGGACATACAAGCTCAGTGTGGACTCACCTGTATTCTGTGAATTTTACGGAGTTGTACCTTGTGTCCCAGCACAGTTGAGGAAGACTAAGATTACCCTGGGGATTTGAGTCAAAATGTAAACATTTACGACTGAAAACTCCAAAGCAGTATCCTATACACCTGTTAGGTCAGGTGTATAGATATGGACCACTCTACTGTGGCCAGGTTGATAGAGTGTTAGGATGAATGGCCACATCTGGGCTCAGGTGTCTGTCCTCCAGCAGGACTTTTCTCCCAGAGGGGACTTGTGGACCACCCTCTGCCAGATTAAGCTGGACTATAACTTAATTCAGAGCAAGCAATAACACAGGAATTCTTGAAATACACATTTCTTTTTTAAAAAAATATATTTTCATTGATTTTAGAGAGGAAAGGAGAAGGGGAGAAAGATAGAAACAAGAATGATGAGAGAGAATCATTGATTGGTTTCCTCCTGCACACCCCACATTAGGGATGGAGTCCGCAACCTGGGCATGTGTTCTGAAGGAAATTGAACTGTGACTTCCTAGTTCATAGGTTCACACTCAACCACTGAGCCACACTGGCTGGGTGAAATAAACTTATTTATTTGTAAAGGTTTTAGATTTTCTAGTTTAGCTTAGACAGGTTTGGCTTTAAAAGCCCAACCTCCTCAACATGGCACGCAAATTCATAGACTGGATCTCGTCTATCTTACTACCTTTTCATTTTTAAACTTTTGCCATTCCCTGCCTTATGACTTTAAGGATTTAGGCCCTAAGATGGAGCTAGTAAATGGCATAGATTTTAGATGACAGGAACATCCAGCCTGAAAGAATAAGTGACTGTGTAAAAAAGGTAAGTCAAGATGTGTATGTGCATGTGTCCATGTGTGTTTGGCACGTAGGGAACAAATAAAAAAAGCATTTCAGTTTTTCAGTTCCTACCTCCAGTCATTCTGGGTGACTTTGTGCCACTGATTTTTCTGGGATTACTAGAGGCCGGATGCACGAAATTTGTGCAAGGGGCTCAGCCCTCACAGTCCCAGCTGCCTCGAGGCCCTTTGGCCTCGTCTCCCGCCCGTTCTGCCATCTGGTCTAATTAGCATATTAGCTCTTTATTATATAGGATTATTATATAGGATTATATAGGATGTTATGCAAACAATGAATTATGCCCAAATGGAGTTTCTGCCCCTTGTAATTGAGGGCGCTAAATAGCACGGGTTTCTTCCAGCCTAACAGTCTCAGTACATTTGCTGAACCTGCTGCTTCCAGAACTAGTGGTGGTCTTCTCTCAGCCCAAACCAGGCTTTTTCTTCTCTGAGGTTTTATTTAGAAAGTGTGTCTGTTAGGAGGCTGGACCTTCTCTGCTCTTCTTTTCCTCTAGGTCTAACTTTTTTAAAAAAAATATATTTTACTGATTTTTTACAGAGAGGAAGGGAGAAGGATAGAGAGTTAGAAACATCACTCAGCTGCCTCCTGCACACCTCCTGCTGGGGATGTGCTCGCAACCAAAATACATGCCGTTGACTGGAATCGAACCTGGGACCTTTTAGTTCATAGGCTGATGTTCTGTCCACCAAGCCAAACTGGTTAGGGCTGTAAGCCTAACTTTTGTTCCTCCTCTTTGTGATGCTTCCTCTGATTTCTGCACCTGATCATGATCTGACTCTTCTCTGAATTCCCACAGTAATTTAGGATTATGGCAGTGGTTCACACAGGCTTACAAGTTGAAGTTTAGCATTAATTGATTATAAAAAAGGCTGCTGTATGATGATAGCCTTTAAAGGAGTTTGCATTTTATTACTCAGAATAGCATCTTTATACTTTTGAAATATAGTAGTATACTTTATACATGGAATGATTTACATATGTATTTGTGGTTTTGTCAGATTCATCTGCAGCCTGGTAGAAAGCCATGGCCTCCCATGCCTGGATTGAAAGGAGGGAGAGAAGGTTTTGCCTCCTAATAATCTCGCTCTTCAGATAAAACACCATTGGAAAAGTAGTCTGATTTTTAGCTAAGACTACTGCTCTATACAATATGAACCTAAGCTATTCTTATTACACATTTTACTTACGTATGTAGGAACATAAAATAAATACAGATGGTTTCACTTGTAGATTTCACAAATTATAAAATGAAAACCAATGAACAAATATTAAATGGGAACAATGGAACTGACGAAATCAAAATTATGTGGCAAATGATATTCTGCTGAAATTTACATGGGGTTTCAGAGTATAAAGATGTAACGTCAGGTCCTGTTCTTATTTAATCTGTTTATATGTTTTATATTAATAGAATTATAGAAAGTGTACTTTTAAAAGTATCCTTTTAAAGGATTTTAAGTCTTTGTTTGCTGGTTCAGACTTTATATGCGACCAGAACTCTACTAGTATATTATCTCTGAATGTCAGTTTTAGTGAGACATCACCTGAATACTCTGTCACATCATTTTGCTCTCTTAAAGATGGGATTAGCACTGTGGAGTTATTGAATTCTGAATCACATGTTTTAGCAGTCTCCAAAGAACTCAGGAATGGAAAACAGGTTGTGTAGAAACTACACAGAGATAGGATGCATGCATCGCTTTCCAGTGATGATGATTTCAACCATAGAGTGCAGGTGTGTTGGATGCCTTTGCTATTATCATGTGTTCTATAATGACTCAATCCATCTTCACTGCTTTTCTCATCTGTATTTATTTAGCAAATTGTGTGTTATTTGGCCTTCACCTAGTACATGATTAGAACACCCACAGCAAATGCCCACATGAAAATGTAGTAGCCATGTTTAGTTTTAAAATGATTATTCAGAAAATAATTAGAATGCATTTATGTTTATTTTAATTTTTTAGATTATCATCTCAGTGTAAACCTAAAGTGAAATAAAAGTTCATATCAAACTCCTGGCTGTCTGTTTGAAGTGTAAAGTTGCAAATATTAATTGCTACTTAGTACATTTCACATCTAACTCTGTGTAATATGTCATGAACTAGGTTTGTGAGCCCTTGGAAGCCCGAGAGACCTTGTTTAATATTTTTCATTTTCCAGCAGTAAGTGCATTTCAGATAGCGGCTGCCCAACAAGCATTTGCTGGTTGACCAGTTGTTTATATGCCATTGTTTCCTTACTGCACTGTGAGCTCCTTGAGGACAGAGACTGTTTTGTTTTTTTGTGAACTCCAAATGCCTAGCACAGCAACTCCTCCATGAGAACCGCTCAATAAATGTTCTCAAAGAAGAAAAAGAAGCATAAATTATGAGCTCTGTGTCTGTGTGTGGGCTGGGTGCATGTGTCTCCTTTTCTGTCTCCTCTTTCATATAGGAGAGACTTCTAACAGTTGTACAGATCAGTACTGTCCAATGGAGTTTTCTGACAGAATGGAAATACTCTATCTCTGTGTTCTCCAGTACCATAGTCACTAGCAGATGTGACCTTTGAGTGCATGCAGTGTAGCCAAGAGCCTGCATTAAATTTTAATTATAAAATAGTGTCATGTGGCTACTAGGCAGCCCATATCCAGATATAATGCCTTTGTTCTCAAACTTATTTGCCTGCATCTCCCAACACTACTACATTTTTTGGTTATAATTGCATGTTGTTATTAGGTATTGTTATTGGTAAAAGTGAGTCATGTCCTGTTATCCATAGAGCAATATATTCCATCAAACCGGTTTCATTCTCCTTCCAAATGACCAATAACATTGCATACCATGTCTTCACTCATCCATCATCTGGTTTTTAAACTCATTTCCTTGTTATTGTATAGGCCTGACACTGACCACTTTATCAAATGCTGTAATTTTCACATACACATGTTTTTTAAAAAATATCCTAGGTTTCCTTGTGTTTCTTATTCTCACTGTTTTAATATTTATCTTTCCTAAACATATATTTAAACTTGTGTTAGCTATGTGGTCATTATCATCATCATCATCATTATCACCATCATCATCTAAAATGGTGTTTATGTTCTGCTACCTTGTATTTGATGCACAAATGTCTGCTGATATTGTGAACAGATTTCAGATTTACTGTATTCTTAAAAATGCCTTTGAATATTCCTTCTCTTCAGTTAATTTATTTTTAAATATATTTTTTTGTTAATTTCAGAGAGGAAGGGAGGAGAGAGAGATAGAAACATCAGTGATGAGAGGGAATCATTGATTGGCTGCCTCCTGCACACCCCCTACTGGGGACTGAGCCCGCAACTCAGGCATGTGCCCTTGGCTGGAATCGAACACAGGACCCTTCAGTCTTCAGGCCAACATTCTATTCACTAAGCCAAACCGGCTTAGTCAATTCATTTCTTAGCTTTTATTGTCCTTTTACTCTTTCTAGTATGGAAAATGAATGAAGAATAATCATATGAACTTAAATATCACCTAATCCTTATATAAGATGTGATCCCACGAAAACAAGTCTCACAGCTGGTATCAAAATGTGTGAAATCAATACAACAGGATTTCCCATTTAGAAAGGCAAGAATTGCTTCCTATAAGTGGCCATCTCTTTTATGCAACTTGTAGCACTTCCAGAGCAAGACTTAGATTAATATCCATCAGACATTTATTGAGTCACAGTATTGGTTATATTCACATATTGTCTCATTTCTTTCAACAGTGCTGAATCTAGTAGTACGTAATGGTTATAGAGAGTAAATATTCAAATAAATTGAAATAAACTCTGCTGACAAGCAGAGACACTTAAGCATTTCCCATTCATTCTCTGTTGCTGGAGCTTTAATAGTTGTCTTAAATGGCAGGATTTGAAAGCACAGGTGATTTGCCCTAAAGCATGGAGATTTGCCTTTTGTTCATTCTTTTACTCTAGTGCAGTAGCCCCCAAACTTCAGCATGCATCTGAATTTCTCTGCAGGGCAATGCACACAAAAGACTGTAAACTACTTTATGGCTGAGTTCACTCCTTTTCCAAGGCAATTTTGTATACATGAGATTTTCATCTTGGAACCTACTGTTTCCTCACTACCCAAAAGATGCAACGCCTCAATATTTCCTTATTTACACTGTCATTCCAGCACAAGACTACCCATTGTGGATATGCTACTTATTTATTTATTATTTTTAAATATTTATTGATGAGATTATTACAGATATCCCTCCCCCCCATTGCCCCTTTCACTTGGTTCCCACCCCGCCCCACATCTTTGCCACCCTATTGTCTGTGTCCATAGGTAGTGTATATATGCATATAAGATCTTTGTTTAGTCTCTTCCTGCCCCCTCACCCCCCTTCCCTTTGAGAATCCTCAGTCTGTTCCATTTACATGCCTCTGCTTCTATTTTACTCACCAGTTTATTCTGTTCATTAGACTTTGTTTTGTTTATTTTGATTTTTAGATTCAATCATTGATAGGTATATGTTTGTTGCCATTTTGTTGCTCATATTTTTGATCTTTTTCTTCTCCCTCTTCTTAAAGAACACCATTTAACATTTCATATAATACTGGCTTGTTGGTGATAAACTCCTTCAGCTTTTCCTTGTCTGTGAAGCTCTTTATCTGACCTTCAATTCTAGATGATAGCTTTGCTGGGTAGAGTAATCTTGGTTGTAGGTCCTTGCTGTTCATTACTTTGAATATTTCTTGCCACTCCTTTCTGGCCTGCATAGTTTCTGTTGAGAAATCAGTTGACAGTCATATGGGCATTCCCTTGTAGGTAACTAACTGCTTTTCTCTTGCTGCTTGTAAGATTCTCTCTTTGTCTTTAGCCCTTGGCATTTTAATTATGATGTGTCTTGGTGTGGTCCTCTTTGGGTTCCTCTTGTTTGGGACTCTCTGTGCTTGCTGGACTTGTAAGTCCATTTCTTTCACCAGGTAGGGGAAGTTTTCTGTCATTATTTCTTCAAATAGGTTTTCAATATCTTCTTCTCTCTTTTCTTCTGGCAGCCCCATAATGCAAATGTTGGTACGCTTGAAGTTGTCCCAGAGGCTTCTTACACTATCTTCATATTTTTGGGTTCTTTTTTTCTTTTTGCTCTTTTGGTTGGGTGCTTTTTTTTTTTTTTGCTTCCTCATATTTCAAATAATTGATTTGACTCTCAGAATGCTCTGCTGTGCTATTGAATCCCTGTATATTATTCTTTATTTCAGTCAGTGTATGCTTAATTTTTGACTTGTCCTTTTCCATTTTTTAGAGGTTTCTAGAAGATTCTTCAGTAACCTTATAACTGTGGTTTTGAATTCTATATCCAGTAGTTTGCTTTCTTCTATTTCTTTCATTTGTGACATGTTTCTTTGTCTCCCCATTTTGTCTACTTCCCTGTGTTTGTTTCTATGTATTGGATAGAGCTGCTCTGTCTCCTTAAGTTAGTAGAGTGGCCTTGTGTAGTAGGTGTTCTATAGGTGTTTCTCCTCTCCGTCCTCTCTTTCATGGTTCTCAAATCGTTTGTGTATTAATATTAAGATCACTGAGGGTCTGGTTATTTATGTTTTTATTCTCTTTTTGTCTATGTGTTTCTTTTTTAGTATTTCTACTGTTGTGTCAAAAACCACTACCAGCCATCACATTTGGTGTGTTTTCCATTTCATACATTATAGTTTTCATCTCTTGTAGTTCATTTTGGGTGTTTTAAAATCTTCCATGTATCTGTTGAACTTTTTAAAATATGTGGAATGGATTGACAATAACTTTTAATAACCTTGTCTGCAAATTCTAATATTTATTTTAGTTCTTAGTAAATTTCGTTTGTTTAATTTTTCTCCTTCTTATGGGCTATATTTTCCTACTTCTTTTTTTGTGCCTGGTAATTTTTAATGGATGCTAGACATTATAAGTTTTACCATGTAGGGTATTGGATATTTTTATATCCCTACAAATTTTTTGATCATTTTTTTAATGGGATGAAGTCAGATAATTGGAAACAGTTTGATGCTTTCAGGTCATATTTTAAAGACAAATTTCTGGGTACTGTACCCAAAACCCCATGAATTCTAAGTTTTCTGGTTTGGCTTGTGGATAATAGGCAGGATTTTCAGTTCCTTGTGAGTGCAAGGTACTGTTCCTTCTAATTCTTTCAAGTGTCTCCTTCCCTGGCCCTGGGTTGTTTCCTTATATATGTGTGCTGGATACCTGAGGTGTATTTATAGATCTCTGGAGATCTTTCTTGTTTAGCCCTCCTCCCCCTGGTACTCTATCTGAGATTTCTAGGTGCTCTGCCCTCTCTGTTTTTTCTTTTTTTTCAGATACACCTCTACAACTCAGGGGTTGCGTTGGGTTCTGCCTTAGTTTCCTTTTCTAGCACCATGGTCTAGAACCTGGGACAGTCATAGGGCTCATATAATCAGTTTCCTATTTTGTAGGTTTGCTTATGTTTCCTATTTCTTCAGAATCATTGCCTGGTGTACAGTGTCTTATAAACAGTTGTTTCATAAATTTTACAAAACACTTTAATTTTTTTTTTCAAGAAGATGGATAATTCCCACCCCTGTTACTCTATCTTGATTAGAAAGAAGTGGTTGTTCTTCATTCATTTTTCTCTTCCATGTAAAATCTTGGTCAAGATGATTTTGGAAACTATTTAGATATTTAAAACTCAATGTAATGCAATTCATTGTGACTTATTTTTCAGTGGTTTCCAAACTTTCTATAATGAATACTTTCCACTATAAATATATTTTCAAAAATTAAGTTTTAATTATACTCAGCCAGGACTTATAATATGCTTGATGATTTTAATCGTCATCCTAGCAATTCAAAAGCATTTTTAAGGCAAGCCAGTCATAAATCAAGAAGTTCAATTGGTTAAGCATAATAATTTCTATACTTTTAAGTGGACAAAAGATGCTATTATAGTGAAGTACTGTGTTCCTATTAGCTGTTTTTTAGAATGATTGAAGTCAAGTAACTGAAATAATCTACTTTTGAATTTGTAGGTGCAAATGATCATAAAACAGTTATTAAATGTATCACTCTTTTAAATTGTATTACTTTTTATGGAATTCCTTTTTATGTATATATAGGAGGTTCTATAGTTCATGGGTAGACCTTTAGAAAGTTTATATGTCAAACTAATGAACTATTTTAATTTTAGTTTCTCTAGTATTTGAATGATAAAATATAGCACTGTGAGCTAATATGAAAAAAAAGTGTCAAAATTCAGGAGCACATGTTACTATAGTGCGGATATCGTGTTGCCTCAGGAGTTTTCTGGCAGTAAGGGCACAATTGACTGTTACTTTAAAAGAATCCTTGAGGTGGTGTAGTTCCATATGCTGTAGGAATGTCAGTGATTTTTAAATTTTATTTTATAATTTGAGTTTTTAATGCAGTCTTTTGAAATCTAGTTGTTAAGCATGGCAAGAAGAGTAGATTTACTTTAGAATTCTTAGGAAAATAATTTTGTAAGAACAAATTAAAATTAACTTTAGCTTTCTTCAGCACTGTCATAAATATCAGCATGCTGAAGCCAAAATTGCAGCGATATTACATTGCTATGTTTCCAATATTTAAGCATATATAGAGATTAGGCCAGATTTATATTCTCTTTAAAATTGAACCAAAATATAAATTATTTGTAGAGTGTTAGGAACCGAATCTTAAGAACTTTAATACCACTCTATGGTGGAGGCTGCTAGCTGTTTCCCAATACCCCCTTTCTCCATCATCTTTAGACATAGAGCCCCTGAAATTTCAGTGGGGACAGACCCCTACAGAATACAGATGACATTTCTCAGCCTCCCTTGCAGCTAAACATTATGCCATGTGACCAAGTTCTGGCCACAGGATGTAAACAGAAGTGATTGTGCAATTTCCCAATGGGGCATTAAGACCAAGGGATGGTGTAGATGTGGTGGTGTTCTCTCTTACACCTTGCTAAAGAGGCCAGCACTCTAAGGATGGTGGGGCAACAAGACATTTTAAAAAGCACTAGGACAGGGATGACAACTTCTTGAAGCAGAGCTGCCATAGCAACTTAAAGTTGTATGTGAGTGAGTAAGAAACTTCTATCTCATCTAAACTGCTGTTACTTTGGCCCGTTATCATACAGGCAAGCTACATACTCTGTTCCCACATTTTTTTTGTTGTTTATAAAATGTTAGTAGTTGGTTTTTATAACTGCAAACTTGAAAGGACCAAGTGATCACACATCATATATATCTAAATTTCTCTAAAGGACCTGCTTTTTGTTTGTTTGTTTTTTAATGGGCTAGTTCATTACTATCAGCAGGAGAAAACAATACAGTTGCCCTGACGGGTTTGGCTCAGTGGATAGAGCGCTGGCCTGCAGACTGAAATGTCCCAGGTTCGATTCCAGTCAAGGGCATGTATCTTAGTTGCGGGCACATCCCCAGTAGGAGGTGTGCAGGAGGCAGCTGATTGATGTTTCTCTCTCATCGATATTTCTAACTCTTTATCCCTCTCCCTTCCTCTCTGTAAAAAAAAATCAATAAAATATATTAAAAAAGAAACAAAAAATAAAAAGAAAACAATACAGTTAATCTCATTTGACTCTTCTCTGAGAAATTTAAAGATTTGAGGCACAGAATCCTTATGCTGACTTTTGAAGAAACCAAAGTTTGGGAAAAGAGAGAAAGCTAAATGATTCAGTTTTCTCCTTTGCTTCCAGTCACCAGTTATTTTTTCCATTTCCCCAAATTTCATAGTTGTCAAATCCCAAAGTCCACTTTCAGTGCCCAGTGCAAAATGGTTCCCTAGGTCATTTTACACCATTTACGATTCCCCCTTCTGGGAACTGTCATCCTGGGCCTTTGGGATGTCACACCCTTGCAGTGTCATCCTCTGTCTCTGCTCGCTCTATAGTCTCCTCATGGAATCCTCTTTCATCTTTCTCTTCTTTGTGGGTACACTCTGATTCTTGGCTCACTGCTTCTTTCTCTTTGTGTTAGGGAGAACACAGTTTGACAGGTTGTACGTATGTTTTGCTGATACTACACGGAGTTTAAAGAAATATTGTATTAATTGCTAATATTTAAAAAATCAGGGTATTTAACATGCAATTCAGACTTGGGCTTTTCTTGACCTAGGAGAAGACTTGGCAACACCTCCCCTCCCCTGCATTCCCATAGCATTAGGTGGTTGGAGCTGAGTTATTGCTGCTCACTTGAAATCGGGTATGTTCTTTCTTCTTTGTTACAGTTCCCACCACTCACTATTGCTTGCATCTTGTTTATTTATTTTTATTACTTGCCTGATTATTTAGACATTTAAGTTTATGATACTCATATTCTTGGGTAATTTAAGTTTTAATTATCTTTCCTAAAAGTGATTTTTCTTTTCTTCCTTTTCATTTCTAATTCCTCTTTCCCACTACTACTGCTGCTGCTGCTACTACTACCCTAATTAGAGTATTTTATTGTCTCACATAGCTTGCTTGAGTAGAATCTTAGTTGAGTTTTATGCCTCTTATATCATCCAGATCCTCTGATTACCCTCCACACTGCTTCTAGAATGATGTTTCTAAAATCCACATTTCCATATGACTCTATCCAGCCTCAAGACTTAGAGTGGCTCACCTGGCTTCCAGCTGACTTTAGATTCCTTAGCTTCGGTTTCAATGTCAAATGATGCAGCCACTTTGGAAAACAGTTTGGCAGTTCCTCAAAAAGTTAAATATAGCGTTACCATATACCCGGCAGTTCCACTCTTAGGTATATTCCCAAAGGGATTGAAAACATAAGTTGTACACGAATGTTCATAGCCATTTATAATAGCTCCAGACTGGAAACAACAGAAATGACCACACACTGATGAATAAACAAACCATGATACAGTCATGCAATGGGATATTACTAGGCCGTAAAAAGAGATGAAGTACTGATTCATCTACAACGGGTGGGGAATCTCCGGCCTGTGGGCAGGTAAGGCCTGAAAAATCATTTGGTCTGGCCCTGCCAAGGCATTGTGGGTGAGTTAATTAAATGTTTGACTAAAAATAGAAGGTTGATTTGAAAGTTGATGATTTTGCATGGCCTGCAAATGATATCCTAAATATCCAAATGGACTCTGGCAGCAGAAAGGTTCCCCACCCCTGCTCTGTAACGCGGATGCACCTTGAAAACTTTATGTTAGGTGAAAGAATCCTTGCTTGGAAGGTCACATACTATATTCCATTATATGAAATAACCAGATAGAAAACTAGAGTAATGGTTGCCAGGGGCTGTAGGGAGGAGAATTTGGATGTGATTGCTAAAGGATATGGATTGCTCTTATGGGGTAATAAAAATGTTCTGGGCCCTAACTGGTTTGGCTCAGTGGATAGAGCGGCGGCCTGCGGACTGAAGGGTCCCAGGTTCGATTCCGGTCAAGGGCATGTGCCTGGGTTGTGGGCACATCTCCAGTAGGAGGTGTGCAGGACGCAGCTGATCGATGTTTCTCTCCCATCGATGTTTCTAACTCTCCCTCTCCCTTTCTCTCTGTAAAAAATCAATAAAATTTATTTAAAAAATGTTCTAGAATTAGGTAGGGCTGGTGTTTGCACAACTATGTGAATATGCTAAAAATGTCACTGAATTATACAGTTTAAAAGAGTGAATTATGTATTTAAAAAAACAATAACCCAAATCAGAGAACAAAACAGGTATGACTTTTGCTGGTTTCTCCAGTCTCCTCTCCTGCTACTTCGGTCTTCCCACAGCCCCTCTCTCCCTTGTGGTTGTGTACTGACCTCCTAACTGCTCCCAGAGTTCCATGCCATCGCTCACAGTTATCTGTTCACACCTTCCTGCTGAGAGGACCCTACCTGCTCCCTCTCTGTGACCTAGAGAATTCCTTATTTCCCTTCAAGTTTTAGTTCAGATCTCAACTCCATGGGAGTTTCTAGTTTATCTAAGATTGGGATTAGGTAGATTCCCCAGAACCAAGCAAGAACATCTTACCAAATACAGAGACTCACTTTGATGAGCCTATCCAAATTTTGTAATCAGAAATATAAAAAGAAAGTCTTTATTTTAGTGCAAATGGGAGTATTCATGTTTTATAGTTTTTAATTTTAATTTTAATTTTAAATAAAATATGGTAGGCCCAATGAGTGGTGAATCATATTTTATTTTTTTATTTTATTTTTTTAATCTTTATTGTTCAGATTATTACAGTTGTTCCTCTTTTTCCCCCCATAGCTCCCCTCCTCCCAGTTACCACCCCACCTTCTGTCCTTGCCCCACCACTGTCCTCATCCATAGGTATACAATTATTGTCCATTCTTTTTTTTTAAATTTATCTTTATTGTTCAGATTATTACAGTTGTTCCTCTTTTTTTCCCCCATAGCTCCCCTCCTCCCAGTTCCCACCCTACCTTCTGTCCTTGCCCCCCCACTGTCCTCATTCATAAGTGTACGATTATTGTCCATTCTCTTCACACACCCCCAACACCCTTAACCCCCCAAAATTGTCAGTCCACTCCCTTTCTATGCCTCTGATTCTATTCACCAGTTTATTCTGTTCATCAGACTTTTTATTCACTTGATTCTTAGATTCACTTGTTGATAGATATGTATTTGGTGTTCATAATTTTTACTTTCCTTTTTCTTCATCCTCTTCTCAAAGGATACCTTTCAGCATTTCATATAATACTGGTTGGGTAGTGATGAACTCTTTTAGCTTTTTCTTGTCTGTGAAGCTCTTTATCTGACCCTCAATTCTGAATGATAGCTTTGCTGGGTAAAGTAGTTTTGGCTGTAGGTTCTTGCTATTCA
>PVJC01046541.1:0-13281 GCA_004026665.1 Murina feae
GATGAAATTCATAACTTAAAGGGAAATTCATTCTGAGATCAAATTAAGCAATTCTTGATCAATCTAAATGAGAGTAAGTTTTACACCTCCTCATACATCCAGATAATTAAAAACTTGATTAATTGGTATAAGCATAAGCCATCTTCATTAAAAGAAAAACAATAACATTCCAAGTGACACATGGTACTTATTAAATTAACAAAATGAAGTCATATTTGGTTTCAGTTTCTTATAATATTACTTACCTTAACTTTCCTGCTCAGAATTGATTTCTACGTTTTTCCTAAAGGACTCATTATCAACTTTAATAACCCTCAAATTGATCCCCTTTGAACAACAAAGAATACATTATTTCCTGTGTCTTAAGCTTAATTTGTAAAGAAAAATAGATACCAGAAATCATAATTCACCTCCAACTGAAGCATACTGAACAGGCATACAGACGATTTCTGAAAGCAACAAAATTTAACTGGAGGTTTATAATAAGACAAAATCTATATTAAAAATTTAGCTTTGAAATGCCATTAGATCTTGAGAAAGAATGTGGGACATTGAACATACAGAGAAAAAGAAGTTAAATAGCTATGTCTTTCAAGATGCTTTTTTTATTTTAGATTTTTAATTTACTATATAATTGTGTTTATATTGGGGTTTAAAATATTATTTTTATTCTTGATACTGTATGGCTAAAACAGTATATGGCTGTCTCACAGAAGAAAAAGTCCTGCATCAAAGTTATCTCTGTTGTCAAAAGTGAATTAAAAAAATTAAATTCATAGCAAGTGGGCTGCTATGACTGCATATTGTGTTCTGGCATATGTGTTCCTGGATAGCTCAGTCATAAATCATTTATTAACTCCTTCATCAAGCAACAGTGATTTACTGAGTGTTGGCCGTAGTGGCCGCTCACTATAGTGCCCTTAAAAGCTATTTAGCTTGGTGCTAAGAAGTTATACATGATCAACTGAGAGTAAGTTTTACCCTCCTCATACATCCAGATAATTCAAAACTTAATCAATATAAGCCATCTTCATTATTAAACTAACAAAGTGGAATCATTTTATTATCATATCCTCTTTTTTACTCTAGGGCCTCTTCTGCTATATAACAACTAGGGGCCCAGTGCACAAATTTGTGCACACTGAAAGGAACTGTGAGCCACGAGGTTGCAGTGGGCACAAGGGCAGGTCTCGGTCCATCCTCTGTGCCCCTGCATAGCCCCTCCCATCATGGCCCCCGGTCCCCTGTCTGCCAACAGCCCTGCTCCTGCCGCTGCCACTCCCACATGCTGACGGCGTTGAGCTATTGGGGCCAGTGCCAGCAGCGGGTGCGAGCAGGGTTGGCACCAGCAGCGGGTGTGAGTGGCAACTGCCAGCCCCAATTGCCTCTTGGGGCTGGCAGCTGCCGCTCACACCCGCTGTTGGTACCCAGTGATTGGGACTGGCGCCAGGTACTGGCAGCAGATGTGAGCAGGGCCATTGCCAGCAGTGGGTGCAAGAGGCAGCTGCTGGCCCCAGTTGCCCCTCAGGAGCAGAAGGAGGTGCAGAAGCCCTGAGGGTGTGAGTGGAGTTGGTGCCAGCAGCAGGTGTGAGCGCCAGGCGGGAGCAAAGAATTTTCAGGAACCACCAGAGGCTCACCCTCATGACAACGACCAGCCCCCTGCCTTCGTCTGGGCCCCCACTCACCTCCTTCACCATCCCACTGTGGCCAATACCCGCCATGTGGTCAGCGCACGTCATAGTGACCCGTTGTTCAGTTGTTCCGCCCTTCGGTTAGGGTTTTATAGAGAGAGAGATTACTGTTGCTTGCTTAATGTAGCAGACGCTATGAGTGTCTCACCCTTATCTTCCCAGATTATCTTACTATTTTCCATCCATCCCAGCTTGACTTCCAAGGGCCCAGCAGCTACATCTTTGTTGAGGGGCTAACCTTAATCCACTTTGTCCACATGCTTGGGTAGGCTGAAAAAAATGTGGAAATTAATGTCCCTCAGGTGATGGCCCTTCACCCAGTGATCTATGGGGTAAAGGTATAAATACTCAGGTTCTTCACCCCTTTGCTGGAATAATTCTAGAGCTTTCTTATGGTATCAACTGGGGTAGTTGCTTTAACAATGTTCCTGTGATGGATGCCTTTCCTTTTTTCTATTACTTTCCCATCCCTCTGTCAGGGTCACTGCTCCAAATAAATCAAGTGCACTCAATCCTTGTCTTAGGATTTGCTTCTAGGGGAAACCCAACTAAGAACTTGGTATTCTGCAGGCAGTCCAAGAAGGATCTTGGTTGTGGCAGTGCAACTCTACTAATTACAGATGGCAGGGGTTTTGTTTCTTTTTCAGGCCTGACAAACATACCCCAACATATGAGTGGCATATTTGATTGTAGATTTACATTTATGTAGATGCTTTATTGGATTAACTGGTTTCACTTTCAGATCAAATAGCCCAATGAATAATGGAAATAACTGGGTTAAGTGATTATATATGCCACTGGAGGCTTGGTGCACAGAATTTGTGCACGGATGGGGCCCCCAGGCCTGGCTGGTGATCAGGGCCAATCTGTGGGGCAACTGGTGGGGTGATGAAGGGGCCCCTGCTGGCACCTGCCTTGGCTGGCCTGGCACCAAACTCTTGCCGGCCCCACACCGGCCATCGCTACTAGTCGCCTTCCTATGTGGGGCTATTGGCAGGGCAATTGGGAGGGGGCCCTGCTGGCACTTGCCTTGGCTTCCCTGGGGCCTGCGGGCTGGCGGCAGCTCCTGCATTGAATGTCTGCCCCCTGGTTGGTCAGTGCATTTCGTAGCAACCGGTTCTGCAGTTCAGTTGATTTGCATATTAGGCTTTTATTATATAGGAGTAGAGGCCCAGTGCATGAAATTTGTGCACGGGTTGGGGGTGGTCCCACAGCCTGACCTGCACCCTCTCCAATCTGGGAGCCCTCAGGATATCCTATGGATGGCTTAGGCCTGCTCCCTGTGGGGAGCAGGTCTTAGCCGCAGTCTGGCCTCCCTCTGTAGCAGGCGACTAGGCTGATCAGGGTAAGGCACTGCCCCCATCACCCCACTGCTGCTGCCACTTCCAGTCGCCATAGTCGCCAAGGTGTTTTCATCAACATGGACTCCAGTCCCTTTACCACGAAAAAATGACAACTTTCTTTAGGTATTTTCAAGATATCTCTTTCATAGAATATGACATTTCTTTTTTTTTTTTTATCCTCATCTTTTTTTTCTATTTTTCTATTGATGTGTAGAAACCATGAAAGAGAGAGGGAAAGACAAGAGAGAAACATTGATGTGAGAGGGACACTTCAGTTAGTTGCCTCCTGCATGAGTCCTGACCTGGGCCCTGGCCAGGGAATAGCCTGCAACCTAGGTACATGCCCTTGACCAGAATCAAACCTGGACCCTGCGGTCAGTAGGCCGAGGCTCTATCCACTAAGCCAAACCGGCTAGGACAGGATATGACATTTCTTAGCCCTTCAGCAGAGAACCTTCGTTTTTTCCTTCAGGAGTGATGTGGAAAAACCCTTGATCACCTTCTCAGATTCTTATTACCCAAGTTACCAAGAGGCGTATAGGGAGCTTAGCCAATGAAAGGTCAGAAAAGGTGTTTCCTCTGCAGCTCACATGCAGAGGTGGGACTGTTAGCGCGTGCGGCTGGCAGGCCTTGTTCTCTGCGAGTCTGAGCCATCTGTGGCTTGTCTCACCGTGCACGCAGTCCCCTCCTACCCACCTGCGTGTGCAGCCTCCTCCCGAACGGTCATGACATTACAGCGTCCTGGCTAATTTGCATATTACCTCTTTATTTACTACTAGTAGCCTGTTGCAGGAAGATTCCTGCAAGAATAGGGCTTCCTGAGCCAGAGCAAAGCAGAAAAGGGAGCAAAGCCCACCTTGGCTCCCCTCTCTGCCGCCTCGGCTCCCTCCTGTCTCTGCTGCCTTAACTCCAGTCTCTGCCATCTCGGTTCCCCCCCCCCCCCCACTCCCTTCTTCACCATCTCTGCTGCCTTGGCTCCCTTCTGCAGCACTTGGCTTCTTTCTATGCTGTCTTTAGTCTTAGCTCTCCTGTATATGCAAATTAACTGCCATCTTTGATGGGTTAATTTGCATATAGTCGCTTTGATTGGCTTATGGGTGTGGCTTGGCTGATGGGTGTGGCTTATGTGTCTCAGAGTGATGGTTAATTTGCATATTACTCTTTTATTACAGTAGATTTATATATATTCTTTAATTGGATGAAACTTATTGTATGCCTACTATGGGCCAAGCACTATGCTAGGTTTTAGAGATATAGCAATAAAATAACATTATTTAGTTTTAGCTCTGTACCCTCATGGAAGCTTAAAGTTCCCAGCTATGTTTACATGATGTTCTTGCAAATGTATGCTAATCTTGCCCTAACTGGTTTGGCTCAGTGGATAGAGCGTTGGCCTGCAGACTCAAGGGTCCCAGGTTCGATTCTGGTCAAGGGCATGTACCTTGGTTGCTGGCACATCCCCAGTAGGGGGTGTGCAGGAGGCAGCTGATCGATGTTTCTCTCTCATCGATGTTTCTAACTCTCTATCCCTCTCCCTTTCTCTCTATAAAATACCAATAAAAATATATTTTAAAAAATGTATGCTAATCTTGCAAATGTTAATAGTTGTTAATAGGTCATAGGTTTTACTCAATGTGTTTAATTTTCACCCCAGTACTTATATTGCAAGATTCAGAGTTGTAATATATTTCCTCTGTTATGCTTTTCCAGTTGATTATAGTTAACTGCTTTTGCATTTTTGGTAGGTCTACTTAATTCTTTTTTTTTCTCTTCAGTTTTAGTCATTCTTCTATTTCAAGAATTATACTCAAAAATAACTTTTCATTATTGTATAATTTGTTTCAAGGTCTACTTTATTATTCCTCTAATGTCTCATTGAGATCAGCATTTTTCAGTGTTCTCATATCTAGTTCAGTGATATTTACAGTTAAGATTTTTAGTTTTTGATTAAGTATAAAAATGCTCAAAACAGAATACATTTTAAATTATGGAAATAACTGGTCCAAAAGACAAATAATTCTTTTTTTTTCTTTTTCATTGACTTTATTAGGGTGACATTGGTTAATAAAATCATATTGGTTTCAGGTATACAATTCTATAATACTTAATTTGTATATGGTATTATGTTTTCACCACCCACAAATTATTCTTAATGTTATGCAGAATAGCATCTAGCAGTTTGAAATAAGTACCACATTTAGCTTTCCACATTGCAGCAATTTTCAGCTTAATTTATAAAATATTAAGTTAAAACTTCCTTAGAAATGTACAAAATTCTTGTAAATGGTTACTGCCTTCCTGACATATGTCAGGGTAAACATTTATAATTTAAGAGCTAGGGTTTTGTTTTGTTTTTTCATGTTCGTGCATTGGATTGGAGTGTTCATTTGAAATTTGCACTCATCCAAACAGCAGAAAGTGTATATACATAGATTCTGTTATTTGAAGATTTGCACTTGTATGTGTGTTCCTTTGGAAAAAACAGACACAATTGTTTATTGGTCATTCTCTGACTTTAATATTCTTTGCACATAGAAATGATTCTTATCAGTCTTTAGTTGGATTTTTATTGGTCCACCCAGCATTCCCTTTCCCTTCTTCTGGCATAAGCATCTTGGTTTTCCTTTGCAGAATGACCCCTCTCTGTACTTGGGTTTTAGGCAAAATTTGACTGTTCCCCCCCCTTTAGTGGTGGGAACACCAACTAGGTGCGGCCATGAAAAATAGTACATTTTTTAGGCCACAGTGATTGGTTCAGGGGTGGATGTGTGCTGGAGGCTAAGACCAGCAGGTCATCATTAAGCAAGAAGTCCTTTAGAAGGCTGATGGACCTTGGACTTTTAGCAAGGGCTAAAAGCTATGCACCCATCGTTCTGTCCATTGTTCTGTCGAAACAATGGTGGCTGAAGGCAATCTCCTAACCTGATAATCTTTTACTGTTTACCAAATCTTACTTTGATATGTGTGTTTGCTTTTTACTAAAGGACAAATGTGTATTCTAGTAAAAGCTGATGGGTCTGGAGATTCAGGGGGCCACTCCACTAGAGAGTGAGATCTCCACCTGACTTTCCCTCATGCCTTCTAAATTTATATTTCTTGTCTAGTGTATCCATTTATGTGCGGCCCCTTCTCCAGATCCTTAAACCCTTGCTGCAGGCGGCTTTGGCAAATATGTAAATCAAGTCAGGGAATCGGAGCCAATAGACTTCAGCTAGCTGTGGGAAAGTGGCATTCTGTTTTTGCTAGGATTGCTAGACTGGTAGTCTGCATATCTGGAGCTACTAGTAACTGTCTTTTTGGCCACTTAGGATACTTGCTTGAGAACAAAGCCTGTAAAGGGAATGGTAGCATGGATGGAGGGAGCTAGCATCTTATGATGAGGCCTGAGCATCTGGGTTCAGTGGTGCCTGGGTATCCTTCTCTGGACTCTTCCTTACATGAACCATTGAGTTCCAAATGTCCCACCAACACTCTCCCTTCACTCTTTACAGTTTACATTTTTTTCTTACTTGCAATTGTAGGTTTCCTAGTGCTTACTATACAGACTATATGAAACTGTAAGGGAGACTCTCCCTTTCCCAAGAAGACTTGTGATCAAACACCAAATCTATAGTCTTCTCTTTTAAAAGCCTTTCTGCTCTTGGAGTATGTGCTAGAGAGTTGCCTTTTCTTTACTGTAAAGCAATAAAAGGTGCCTAGGGTGTAAAAACCATAGTTAGATGCATAAAGGAGAATGGAAGCATTGAAACTGTAAGTATGACCTAAATCTACAATCATATAGCAAATCTGTTCTTTAAAGATATACTGTTTATTCAACAAATGTTTATCTCCTACTTTGGGCATGGAAATAGAGCAGTGAGCAACACAGATAAAATTTCCTGATTGCTTGGAACTGACATCCTTGTATTATTTCAGAAGACTTGGTACCCAGCACTGGAACCATTTCTGCAGCAGATAGTACTCAGGAAGACTTCATTTCTCTGTCTAAAACTCAATGGTTTCCTATTATCTATATATATAAGCCAAATGACCAGAACAACTGGTCGCTATGACATGTACTGCAGCTGGCCAACTGGCCCTATTGGAGTGGGCTGTCTAGACTACACCCATGCACGAATTCATACATCAGGCTTCTAGTACTTAAATAAAATCCAAAGGCCTTCACCAGGAACTGGCCATGCTCACTTGTCTGAAACCTTACCCAAGAACTCATACCCCCTTACTCATGCTGCTCCAGTCAAATAAATTTTCTCCCCTTTCCTCTAACATTAATCTGTCTCATAAACTTTTGTATCTTCTCCTTTTCATTTTGATAATTTCTCCCCCTGACACCTCACATGGTCACAGCTTAAATGACACTTCTTCGGAGAGACATTACTCCCCACCCAGTCTAAAGTGGATTTCCTTAATATTCTGAAAAAGAACCCTATTTTTATAGTTTTTATAATGTGTATATGTATTTGTTATTTAGTGTTTATTTACTACCTCTTCACCACTGTAAGCTCTGTGAGGTCAGAGACTATATTTATTTTGTTCACCACTGAATTACTCAGTGGTTGGCATAGTGCCTAGCACATTGTAGGAACTTAGATATGTTTGCTGCATAACTAAGGGGCTTGATCTCTGGCTCTTTAGATGTAGCTGTTATCATCTCAACCCTTTTGTGAGCCTCATGCCTTCTAAGTCAAGGACCCTTTTTAGCCTTCTTTAGCTGCCTGTCCTGGGGTCATTCTGGTACAGCAGTCATCATCTATTTATGTGATAGTCTGGGCCTCAGACACCAAACTGGGAGAGTGACTACAGAAACCTGATGAGATAACAAGAACCAAAACAGAAACTCCACCCTTACAACTAGTTTCCTAGAGCTGGAATTAAAGGGGCCAGAGAATCCCAGAAATCATTGGTCATCATAGGGGTGTTGAATCTGAAGCCTGACTGTGGGCAGAAGAGGCTCAGGGAGCCACATAGAAGCCAGTGATGAGACTGGGAATGGGAATATGGACAAGTGTGTCAGCTTCTAAGCTTTGTTTGGAGGGCAATGTGTGTGTCAGTCAGGGTTGGTTATATAGTGGACAGCTGTTTATGTTCTGTATTAACTGCAAATGAAATGGCTGGATAAACAGGCAAAGACTGACCCTCCAGGTGGGAGAATCAGTATAACCTGGGGTGCTGGGGAAGTCAGAGGCAGGAGCAGTGTGATAGCTGACATACTGATCTTGCCTAGTCCCATCTCATTTTGGTTCTTTGTTGGTTTTAGATGGGCTGTAAACACTAAATCTTAGCCTAATGTGGCCTCTTTTAAACTTAAAATCTTATATCCAAAGAATTAATTTTTCTCCTCAAAATTTTATTTTTTATTGATTCCAGAGAGGAAAGAAAAGTAAGAGACAGATAGAAACATCATTGACGAGTGAGAATCATGGATCGGCTGCCTCCTGCATGCCCCCTACTGGGGACTGAGCCACAACCTTCACTCCTCAGGCCCACACTCTATCCACTGAGCCAGACCGGCTAGGGCAATGCATTTAGTTTTTGATGTATTCACTGATGAAAGTAAATTGCAGACATTGGTAAATGTTCCCTTAAATACTTCAGCATTCATATCATTAACAAGAGTTCAATGTATTTTACATTCTTTTGAGGTAAAATTAAATTTACATATAATAAATGCACAACTCTTTAGTATACTTTTGCTGAGTTTTGACAAATAAATACACCTATATAATCAAGATATAAAACATTACTACCATTCTAGTAAGTTTCCTCATGCCCCTTTCCCTGCAAATTCCTATCCCAAACTCCAGAGGCCAGGGTTTCTTCCCCCCCACCCCCCATCGTAGTTTCAAGACATTGATTTACACTAGTCAGTGTCATTAATGAACCCTCAATCTTTCTCTAGTGACTTGTTCTTCTCATGATTCAAATAGAAAAGAACTCTTCTTCCAAAATTTAAAATCAACCCAAACTTGAAAGAAAGAACTTGGCACAGTGTCAACTTCCTAATGACTTTTCCCAGTTAGGGCATTGTGTTATGCTATTTAACTCACATTCCTTAGGGTGCACCAGGGCCAGGGGTCACAGGGTCACACCAAGATAAAATAATATTTCTCTGGTTATGCTCTCCCCTCCATTTCCACCCTTCTTATTCCCCTCAACCCCCCAGGCCCCACTCTGAGATCATTCTGGCCTCTTAAAGTGTTACCAGTACTTTCAGGAAGTCTCTACACATCTCACATAAGCTTGCTAACTCGGCCAAAAGTATCCCTTAGTGTTGACATTAGCTCATTACACTTACTTGGTACCTTGCTGGTACTCCTAAAGTCCCTGCTAACCTAAAGATGAGTTACTTCCCAGGAGCATCCTTGTTCTCTTATAGAAATAGACCTGTAGTGGCCAAAACTCACTTGTCTTCTAGATATATTCAGACATTTTCTGTGGGTTCATCTTGGTGTCTGTTGCTACTATTCCAAATGGCATCCTTGAAAACTAAACTATTGATAAAGGCCACATCTTTTTTCTATTCCTCCAATACAAATACTTTATATTTTATGTTGGATGTTAGCTTTCATACATTCTTTTTCATGTATTAAACTGCGGACTTGAATCCATTAAACAATGGTACATCCAAACTACCTGCTGTACACTGAATTTGGACTCTTCTAAACCATCTTATCATCAATGATTTTGAAATAGTGCAGGTTTGGCACTGACTGGCAGCCAAAAATTTAGCTTTACCTGTTGGTTTTATTTAGGCACAGTATTCATTAAATATTTGAAAATCCTATTTTACCCTTATTTTAAAAATGAATTCACAATGGAAAAATGAAGGGGAGGGTAAGACATAAAGGCCTAAGTATCTTAAGGAACTTGGGACAAAGATTAAAATTATTAAGTGAGCTGAAAGCAGTGATTTACCAGTGTCAATCAAAGGTTCGTTAGCCTTAAGTGGCTTGTCTGTATGTTGAGGTGTATTTAAAAAAGTGAAAGGACATATGTGGAACGCTTTAGAAATATACTATCAAAGATTGGTTTAAAGGGAAAGTATAATGAGAGATTGTATAACAATTTGGAGTTCTTTGAGGAAAAAAACCCTAATGTTAAAATAGTTTATTATAATTTTCTATTACTACTTGTTGCAATTAATGACACATATACTACGTAATTATTTCTTCAGTGTAGATTTATCCCACTGATAAATATCCCTGAGGTTTTTTTCTTCTTCTTTTAACCACTCTTCCATGAGAACCTAGCAAAATTACTAGCATTTAGATTGGCTCAATAAATATGTTGAATGAATTAATGAATTTGTATGAATAGTCCTATAGAGAAGCTACTGTGGTGTTAGGTTGAAAGATATGCACATTTTAAGTATTGATAGATACAGCAATTCGGCTGTGTCTATCAATACTTAAGGCATTCTTGAGGCATTGCAGCAATCTAAAATGGATGTATGTTTGTTGTTTTCTTGAAAAGAAATTAACACCAACCCTGTTTTATTGTGTTTAAAATGTTTGGGTAGAGAAGTATATTGTATTGAGAAATTATGTTTTACATTTTTTGAAATTGTTGCTTCTCATAGGTTGCTAGTGTGGTTACTTGGAAGTAACATAAAAACAGAAACTTTTGTGTGTGTAGGTGTTAGCCAGTAGAGTGTAAGAAATGTATTTTTGGTAGGGGGAAGAACATGATGTAAAAGCAGAAATCCAACTATTCAACAATAGATGTGAGATTAAATAAATTATACTTTGGATAATATAGAATCGTTACAAAGAATTAGGAGGTTCTATAATAACACAGAAAGGTGTTTCTATTATATTATTAAGGGAGAAAACAAAGGTGATATAATCCTGTTTTCTTAAAACAAATAATTTGTGTGTGTGTGTGTGTGTGTGTGCGCACGCTCACACACTTGTATCTTTGATCGCAGAGATAACATTTCTGGGAGGGTACAAACCAAAGTGCTAACTGCTGTTGTAACATTTGGGAAATGAATGGTTGGAGTTGTGATACAGAGATTTTTAACTTAATATACTTCTGTTTTAATTGAGTGTGTGTGTGAGTGTTTAAAACAACCAACTTGTATAGATTTTGTAATGAGCTGTTTTTTAAAGAAAAAAAAGTGTGGTATGTGGAAGCCTGGTGGGCTGCTCTTAAAGTGTATTTGTTAATAAATGTGCAGGAAGCATCAGGACATTTCTTATACCAGTTCTTTACTGGATTTATATAAAGTGATAAAAGCAGAGTCCGTTGGTAGAAGCTGGGAGTGAGGGGCCTCTCTCCATGTTCTTCTCCTCTTATAATCTTTTGACAGCCCCCAGGGCTCTGCTGAACACAATTTGAAATACACTGGTCTCTTCCCGGGATGCTTTTGATTTAGTCCTTCCTGAAGGTCAGAGGGATATACAAGCTCTCTGATTCTAAAGCTCAGGGAATAAAGAATGCCTACAGGTAACCGTGGAATTCTCTCATGCCTTACAGAAAACATATTTAGGACAGGAAACATTTGTGTCACGTAAGATATTTCCAGATGTACCAGAGTAGAGAAACACTTTTTATTTTGCATTTCTTGGCTTATAATCTTCTTAAAATCCAAGCTTTATGATTTATGCCCTTTTTATATCTTCATAGTCACTAGAACAGTTTTGTTAAACTAACAAATATAGGTTCTATAAGTGTCTTGTTGCTCTGCCAATCTTAAATGTAATGAGACAAACAACTTTAAAAATAGAACATTATTTTGTATTTTACCTAAGAATATGCATTTTCCAGGTCCTGACAACTGAACAAAAAAAATACGTATTTAAAAATCATAAATAGTATTTAATAGTGAAATTTAAACTAATTTTAAAAATAGTCTTCTTTTAAAAGGCGCACATAATTTTATTTTTACTGTTTCATGCCTAACATTTAATTTCTGGCATTATTTGTAATTTAGGAACACAATTTTTTTTTAAACCTCATCCAAGGATATATTGTCATTGATTTGAGAGCGAGAGGAAGGGAGTGTGAAACATCAGTAGGGGACGATGCTCCAACCAACGGAGCCACCCAGCCCAGGTAGGAGCACAATTTCTTAATACCGTATATTATATTATCTTGTTGATAAAACTTATGATTTATTTTAATATAAACATGTTAGTATGTTTAAAATAATAGAGAAGATATTATCATAATTTATTCATATAGACCCAAGTTTTTGTCCTATTCCTTAAATAGCTTTATTAATTTTTATTTAAAATTTGTGTAGGTCTATGTGACTGATAAATAGAGGGAAATAAAACAGAATATAGACGATGAAAAAAAACCCTCTCTTCTCCACAAGGTGGTACTGTGGCTCTTCTACTCTTTCAAAAACTAAGCGTTGAATTTTTATTTTCCTACTTGTCTTCCTTCCTCCAACATTTTACAGGTGATCTTCAATTAGATTCTAATAAAACTGAGAAATAATTTCAAAGGAAACTTGATACTTTTAAGTTTGAACTGGCAAGCAACTAAAAATTCTCTATTTAGCCTTCTTTAAGAGTTTTTCTCTCCTTAGCTTTTTGCTTCTTTAAAAGAAATTCTTATACAAACTTTGCCTATAGTTTACAGTATTTTATTTATACTATGTGTACTACGATAATGTATATAGTAGTTTTTTTATTATAAAAAATAATATTATCAGAAATCTTTTAAAATGTTTCCATAAGTGAGTATAAATGCAGCTCTTCGTTTTTAGGCAATTCAAGTTTTAGGCAATTAAATTTTCTCTCTCTTCTAACCAACCTCAATAATTAAAAACTTGATTTGAAATAAACCTCAGTTATATAGGTAAAATTTACAGACATGCTTTTAAAAAAAGCCTTGAGTAGATCTTGTGTTGTTTCTCTCATACTGCATATTTCAGCTTATTCGAAGATTAAAAATATGTTCATACGTGAGTATGGAACATCATATACAGCTTGTTTTTCTCTGTACGAAATTAGACGAATAATTGCAAGACTAGGTTCTGGTTTCAGCTCCCCGGTTCGGCACGCTGGTCGCTTGAGGACTTTTGTGGAACCCTTGCACAGATTTCTGGGTCACAGCGGCCTCTAACCTGAGGCCGCGATGGTGTTAGGGGTCCCGCATTATAGAAATTTAATGGGTGGAAGTGGGGGAGGCAACAGGACCTGTGTCTTGCAAGTTCTTTCTTGACTGCCCTATTATTTGGGGTGGTCCAGGGAGGGGGGGCGGCGACGGAGATTAAGATTTGCTTTGGGGAGCTC
>PVJC01046542.1:0-13263 GCA_004026665.1 Murina feae
TTAAAGCAACAAAGTTTTAACTTTAGAAGTTAAATAAATCCCAGCCAACCTTGCTGCAAACAGCCATCAGCCCCTCACCCAGACTGGCTAAGCATGCCAGCAGGTGGACCTCCCCCAAGGGGTCCCAGACTGCAAGAGGGCACAAGCCGGGCTGAGGGACCCCCTGAGTACACAAATTTTTGTGCACTGGGCCCCTAGTCTTATATAATAAGAGAGGGATATGCTAATTAGCCCAGATATGCTAATTAGTCATGACCAGTATGCAAATTGACCATCACTCAAACACACAAGATGGCCACACTCATGTGGCCACAAGATGGCCACCACAAAATGGCTGGCAGGGGAGGGCAGTTAGTGGGGATTAGGCCTGCGGGGGAGGGCAGTTGGGGAAACCAGGCCTGCAAGGGAGGGCAGTTGGGGCAACCGAGCTGGCAGGAAAGGGCAGTTGGGGGTGATTGGACCAGCAGGGGAGGGCAGTTGGCAGGCAGAAGTGGTTAGGGGCAATCAGGCAGGCAGGCAGGCGAGCGGTTGGCAGCCAGCAGTCCTGGATTGTAAGAGGGATGTCCAACTGCACGTCAGACATCCCAGTCAGACATCCCTTGAGGGGTCCCAGATTGGAGAGGGTGCAGGGTAGGCTGAATGACAACCCCGCCCCCCAGTGCATTAATTTCATGCACCAGGCCTCTAGTCTCTTGATAAATAACTATAATGAAGGCCCAATGGATAAGTGCTCCATGAGCATTGTGAACGAATCCCATGGTAATGCAGTGCAGAGGGAAAAGAGACACAAGAAGCCTTCAGGAAAGTGTCATGTGAACTCACATAACAGAGGCAAACAGTATAGGGCACTGCTATCCAATAAGAACACAATGTGAGCAACATGTCATTTTAAGGTTTTTAGTTGTTACATTAAAAAAAGAAACAAATGAAATGAATATTTTATTTAACCAGATATTAACAAATGGTATCGTTTCAGCAGGTAATCAATATAAAAATTAATAATATGTATTTTATTTTATTTATTTCTAAAGTTTTACATATGTCTCCTTCTTCCCCTATTGACCTCCTCCCCAGTCATTCCCACCCTAGGGAAGCCCTCACTGCCCCAGTGTCTGTGTCCATTGGTTATGATAATATGCATGCGCATGCATACAAGTCCTTTGGTTGCTCTCTAAGCACTCTCCTTCCTCCCCTGACATTTGTCTCTGGATCTATTCTTGTTCATCAAATTATGTTGATCATTATATCCCACATATGAGTGAGATCATGTGATATTTATCTTTCTCCAACTGGCTTATTTCACTTAACATAATGCTCTCCAGTCTCATCCAAGTTGTTGCAGTTGATAAAAGTTCCTCCTTTTTTATAGTGGCATAGTATTCCATTGTGTAGATATACCAGTGTTTGGTTTTGTTTAAAGTATTACAAATAGTAGTACATATGTCTCCTTTTTTCCCCAATTGACCTTCCCCGAGCCTTCCCTACCCTCCGGCAAATACCCTCACCCCCCTCCCAGTGTCTTGCATCCACTGGTTATGCTTATACGCATGCATATAAGTCCTTTAGTTGATCTCTTACCTCCCCTCCCCACACCTCTCCCCAGCCTTCCCACTGTAGTTTGACAGTCTGTTTGATGCTTCTCTGCCTCTGTATCTATTTTTGTTCATCAGTTTATAATGGTTTTTTATTATCCATAAATGAGTGAGATCATGTGGTATTTTTCTTTCACTGTCTTATTTCACTTATCATAATGTTCTCCAGCGACATCCATGCTATTGCAAATGGTACGAATTCCTTATTTTTTATGGCAGCATAGTATTCCATTGTGTAGATATATCACAGTTTTCTAATCCATTCATCTGCTGATGGGCAATTAGGCTGTTTCCAAATCTTAGTTATGGTAAATTGTGCTGCTATGAACATAGGGGTGCGTATATCCTTTCTGATTGGTCTTTCTTGGGATATATTCCTAGAAGTGGTATTACGGGGTCAAATGGAATTTCTACTTTTAATTTTTTGAGGAAACTCCATACTATTTTCCACAATGGCTTCACCAGTCTGCATTCCCACCAGCAGTAAAGGAGGGTTCCTTTTTCTCCGCATCCTCTCTAGCACTTGTCATTTGTTGATTTGTTGATGATAGCCATTCTAACAGGTGTGAGATGGTACCTCATTGTTGTTTTGATTTGCATCTCTTGGATTATTAGTGACCTTGAACATGTTTTCATATGTTTCTTGGCTTTCTGAATGTCCTCTTTCAAAAAGTGTCTATTTAGGTCCTTTGCCCTCATTTTTTTTTAATCCACTCATCTGCTGATGGGCACTTAGGCTGTTTCCAAATCTTAGCTACTGTAAATTGTGTTGCTATGAACATGGGATGCATACATTGTTTCTGATTGGTGTTTCTGGTTTCTTGGGATTACTGGGTCAAATGGAAGTTCCATTTTTAACTTTTTGAGGAAACTCCACACTGTCTTCCATAGTGGCTGCACTAGTCTGCATTCCTACCAGCAGTGCATGAGGGTTCCTTTTTCTCCACATTCTTGCCAGCATTTGTCTTTCGTTGATGATAGCCATTCTGACAGGTGTGAGATGGTATCTCGTTGTTTTGAGTTGCATCTCTTGGATGATTAGTGACTTTGTGCATGTTTTCATATGTCTCTCGGCCTTTTCTATGCCCTCTTTCAAAAAGTGTCTATTTAGGTCCTTTGCTTATTTTTTGGATAGGATTGTTTATCTTCCTTTTGTTAACTTGTATGAATTCTCTGTAAATTTTGGAGATTAAACTCTTATCTGAAATATCATTGGCAAATTTGTTCTCCCATGCAGTGGGCTTTCTTGTTGTTTTGTTGATGGTTTCTTCTGCTGTGAAGAAGTTTTTAATGCACATCTCAATTTGAGGTTGCTACATAAGACATATGTGGCTCCTATATTGGACAACACAGACATGGACAGAATGCGAATAAACACTCTCAACAGAAGTAAAAACAAGAGCAAAGGCATTCAGGCAGAAAAGAAATAAGCAACAAACACCACAGGTAAGGGTATGCATGAAAGGGTAGGTTGAACTTCCAGTTCAAAAGGAAATTAGGGCCAACATGGAGAGTGTGGCAAGGAGGACTACCAAAGTTCTTGTGGGAAGCGACACCTTTAAAACTGTGCACCAGAAAAAGAAACCTGGCAACACTTAGTTGAGAGAGAAATGATAGAGAACTTACCAAGGTAATGATAGCCCAGGACCCTGAATATACTATGTTTTTTCCTATACACCTACGATTATGATCAACTAGGACAGCAAGAGGGGATAGAATGAAGTAGGGCTGTAAGATACAGTAGAATCAGTGGAACTGTGAGAGATGAGGTGACTGACCTGAGTGGCAGGTGGGGGTGGAAGGAAGTGGAGACAGTGAAGAAAGGGAATCAATAAGAATCTGGGGTGTTCAGGAAGGGGAGTGAGGCCATTCATCCAGACATTTCACAGAGGATCAGTACAAGTCACTGCACAAGTCACTGTACAAGTGCTCATTGCATAACTGGTGAACTCTAAGTACAATGAGGGCAGGACCATGTTACATCTAGTTTTTCTCTTCTGAGTGCACAGTGAGGTTCTAAGAAAGCATTTGCTAAGTGAAAGAAGCCAGCCAGAAAAAGACAAATGTCATATGATCTCATTTATATGCAGAATCTAATGAACAGAGGGCTGGAGAAAAAAAAAAAGTGAAGGAATTAAGCAAAACACACACACGTGCACACACACACAGGTGCGGGGGGAGAGAAAACAGTACAGTGATAGCCAGTGGAGGGGGCATGGGGGTAAATGGAGGTGGGCAAGGTACAGATAAAAGGGGATGAAAGAGACTTTACTTTGAGCTATGGGTTCACGATGCAGTGTGCAGATGGTGTTTCATTGAGTTGTACACTTGAAACCTATATGGTTTTATAAACCAATGTCACACCAATAAATTAAATTTTAAAAAAAGAAAAAGAAAAGTATTTCTTAACAGAGGAGCAGGGGAAGGGGTGAATGGTGGTGGAGGAGGATGGGCGGGAAATGCATTTACAGTTAAAAGACAAGCAAAAGTACCAAGTTGTGTTGGGGAGGAAGCTGCAGCTGACTCAAGTGGATTAAGAACTGCATTCTGACTCTACATTTTCCCTGATAGTTACATACATTAAATGGGTGAAATAGTGCAGAACAGAAATAAAAGGAAAACACTGTCACTAGAAAGCAAACTGCACTCTAGGTGAGTTTATTTAAAACTAAAATCAGCCCTGGCTGGTTTGGCTCAGTGAATAGAGTGTCGGCCTGTGGACTGAAGGGTCTCGGGTTCGATTCCGGTCAAGAGCACATGCCTGGGCTGTGGGCTCAATCCCTGGTGGGGGTTGTGCAGGAGGCAGCCTATCAATGACTCTCTCTCATCACTGATGTTTCTGTCTTTCTCTCTCTCTCCATTCCTCTCTGAAATAAATAAAAATATTTAAAAAAACTAAAATCATGTTATGTATATAATTTATTGTATTAAAATCAGTTTTACTGATGAACATGAAACAAAAAAAGAAATGTGTCTTTGGATACTGTCTATATTAATGTGATGTTTACAAGTCTGTATATTACAAACCATAAAAATCACAACCCAGAAATACATAAAACATCAACTCCCTATTCATCAAAAAATAAAAATGCTACAAAAACCTTTAACACATTACTCAATGGACAAATAAAATATAATAGGCAATTACTGGATGTTAAAGTATTTTTTAATCTGAAATATCAAGAAAAATATGATTTCCAAGGTAATAGTGAAAAATCTAAGATAGAAAGAATACAAAAACTATATTTTATTAAATTGGAAATTCAGTTTAAAGAAGTTACATGATTTTAAGCTTGAGTTTTTTATTCAAACCTTCTGTTTCAATTACTCCTTACAAATTTCAATCTGCTGCTGGTGTGCGCATTTCCAATAACTACAACAGCATGAGATGCCACACTAGCAGGACACCTGCTAACATCTTTTATTCATGTACGTGCTCCCAGTGCAAAGCAATTATATTATTTCAAATATTTTAAAATGTTTTCTATTACCGCCTAACATAACTGCAGGTTACCTCACAAATCATCGCTTTCCGTTTGCACTCCCTCTGTCTAAATCTCTGAGAAAAAAAAGGCTTAATTTGTGGTGTTGTTTGTAGAAGTCAATAATAGCTCACAAGTGATCTCAGTCTGGTTTACATGAACCTGCTGGTAGACATGAGAATATAGCTGCCTATCAAATGCAAGAAAAAGGCGTGCATATATAGATCGTGTTTCTGATCCTTGATTTAGCTCTTTGGAACTGGTTCCCAGTGCTATAAATTCTGGAGAAGAAAGTGAGTGCAAAAACTAGTTATTACAGCTCTGAAACCCTGCAAGAGTCACTGGTCACCCATCCAGGGCTCATCACATAGGCAACTTCAGTCTTGTCAGCTTCTCTGTTGCAGGTGTGGGGCTAAAGGTACATAGGGGGCATGCTGCTTGAAAGAGAGAGGGGTGTGAGCCACCAGGGAAAAAGCAATGTGTGTTTACGCCATATTTCTCTATATTCACTGAAAGGACAATCATTTAGGTGCAGCTCACAACTGAAAATGGTAAATCTGAGGCAATGAATTTCTGCATATTAATTTGAGGTCACTATAGTATGATTCTATTATGTCATTTATTCTTAGTACAAGTACTTGGGGGGGGAAGGGTCGCATTGGAGATTATTAAAGATATCTTATTTAGGCACTGAAATAATGACCCCAAAGAGTAAGAATATTTTTAATAAATATACAGCTATACATTGACACATGCCTTTAGTGAAGCCATTCAAGCTATTTAAAACTATTATTTACATGACTTCTAATATATTAATTGTAGCTAATAGCTAATTGTTAGTTGCCTATTATGTACTCTATCCCCTTCTCTAACTTCCTTAGTAATGGTGACTACTCAACACAAAAATAGTTTTAACCTCCACTTGACTGAGAGACTCATGTAAAAGAGAGCAGTCTCACATGAAGCATCATCATAGGGGACAGGTCATCAGACCATTATTATTCTATGACTAAGAAATGAGTGACTTAAGACAAAAAGCTCAATATCCTTAAACTTCATTTCTATTCATTCTCTAATAAATACCATCTGGTGTGTACTTTAGGGATATAATAATACCCATCAAAAACTCCATCGTATTATGAGAACCGGCACCAAGTTGATCTGAAATGCATATTTGAACAGATGTGTTTAAATTACATCTCCATCTATCCACATGCATAAATTCAGAGCAAGCGCGTGTTGATTTAAAATGCATAAAAAAGGGATTTGGAGATGCATCAAAAGTGAACAGCATCTCAATGGATCAAGGCTCACATTACAAAAGGTCATTACTAAAAATAAAGTTTGCATTTATTAAGGGTTGCACCAGGAGGCTGTTCATGGAAACTGACTTAATGTTTGCAGCACAAAATCAGCCACTGAAACTACACTAATTTTTTTATAACTCCTGCATGTAAAACATTAAAACTGTCATGCATGAACAGGAAAAAATGGAATAGCAGACATCAAAACAGAGAAAATTATATGGTGTGTCTGAGTGACATTGGTTGATATGACTCAGTCCCAGTTTCAACCGTATTTTGCATTTCTCTAGAAAAAAATATCTGAGTGATTTCTGTTGTCATAATACTGTTCTGACTCCATTTTTTTGCAAATATGCCTTCAGAAGTTAAAATTAACTAAATATTTTAGGAATTACGAAGTTCATCAGTGTTTAGCAAAAAATTAAATATACAAAAATCCAAGTACGAAGGTATAGACCTTAAATGTTCTCTATATTCCACAAGTTGCTAATTTCTATGCAGATTTTTCACTATTATTATAAACCTTATTGGTGAGCTGCTGAGAGTAGAGCCTGTAGTCTATTAGGTTAACATTATGAAAAGAAGAACAGTAATTGCTGAGCAAAATTCCTGGTTATTAATGTCATCAACAAATATTTAATTAATTCGTACTATCTTATATGATACACATGTATAAGCAGCTTCTGTAGACTTGTCTCTCAATGAAGAAGTTGAAGAATAAATGTATAACATTCATTCATGAATATTCATTCTTAGGTAGTTCTATTCCTGAAACCAGTTAACATTTCCTTTATTCATGGGGGAGGGAAATGAAGATTTAAGGTAAAACATATAGAGGACAAGCTGTGTATACCAACCATCTCTCCAGTTAACGCTTAAGGCTTTATAATATGCTGGGGTGGTTTACTAAAAAAAGGAATGACCATTTCAAAAGGAACTTAAGATTTGTACAAAAAAGAGATCTCTGAAGCGCAAGAGGAAAGCCAGCTTTTTTTGAGTATGTCTAGTTACTTAAAGGTATAGATTTATAGTTGTTCTTACTGATAAATCCAGAAAATTAACTGAAGCTTAAATCAATTAACAAGGGGTAGTAGGGAGAGTAGCCATTCGTGTCCTCTCGGCCCTGCATTCTGTGGAAAGCTGACATCTACAGAATGCATCAACTGCTCCACATCTCACACGACAGTCCAGCCCAATTGCACTTCTATTCTCTTATTTGAAGCCCCATGCTTTCTAGACCGACTTTGTAACCAAAACAACTTCAGATTTAATTATTACAGAATGGGTTTTCCCTTATAATTTTTTTTTATATTTTTCCAATAAAAGACAGTGAGACCAAGGAAACAAATAAAAAGAAAAGAATAAAAAAAACAAACCAAAAACATACACACCAAAAAAAAAAAAAATGTACACAATGTTCCATAAGATACATTGTCATCATTTATGAATGACAAGCAAGTAAGGCCCTTCATAATCTAACTCTGGATCCTCTCCTCACACTACCTTCTTCTCAATGTTCTACCAACATTGAGTTGAGGACAGTGGGACCAACATCAACAGTCAATTAGAAAACACTTCAATAATCTAATCTAATAAAAGAGTAATATGTAAAATTAACCATCACTCTGAGACACTTGAGACACGCCCACCAGCCAAGCCATGCCTATAAGCCAATTAGAGCGACTATATGCAAATTAACCCAGCCAAGATGGCGACCGGCAGCCACACAGCTAGAGCAAACACAAGGCTTCCTTTACGGAGGAAACTGCCTGCCTCGGCCTGCTGGGCCTCTGCTTAAGGCAACAATGTTTCAATTATAGAAGCCATGGAGCTGAAGCAAATAGGAGGCTTCCTTGCCTGCCTAGGCCTCCAATTAAGGCAACAAAGTTTCAATTATAGAAGATAAATAAACCCCAGAAACCTGATTCCAGCCAGCCGTGCTGGGACGTTGAGTCAATGGGAGATGCCAGCCTGCAAATAGCCCTCAGCCCCTCACGCAGGCTGGCCAGGCACCCCAGTAGGGACCTGAACCCTGAAGGGACTGTGGACAGCCTGAAAACGGCCCTCAACCCCTCACCCAGGCTGGCCACATCCCCATGGGGTGAGGGTCCCCACTAGGGGGCTTGGCCAGCCTGCAAACAGCCATCAGCCCCTCACCCAGGCTGGCAAGGCACACCAGCAGGTGGACATCCCCGGAGTCCCAGACTGTGAGAGGGCACAGGCCAGACTGAGGGACACCCCCCCGAATGCACAAATTTTTGTGCAACAGGCCTCTAGTATTATAATAACTATGCATGATGCCAGTTGGGTATTGGAAATATAAGGGATACACTTTGTAAAGGAAATGATCATATTTTAAAATCCATTAAACTGTGTGATTGAGGAGCTTCCACTAACCTTCAATCAGAAGTGATCAAAGACAAATACTGAGAGAAGAATCTAATAGAATTCTATAAATTCCTTCCAAGTGATAAATATGTTCCATTAGAACCAATACACTGATATGAATTGGTATCTATATTTGGTATTATGTATCTGGGTGAAAAGACATTTTCTAAAAAGAAATACATGAAATCTCATTACATATCAGCAATGATAAATGAACATTAGTAATTGACTCTGATGATAGGAAATATTAAACTTTGAACCCAGTAAGTGAAATGTTGTCCAAATAAAGTAATTCCATTATCCTTATTAGTACATCTATATTTTAAATATTATACTACATTATTATTATATTTTGAATTTCATCTATGAGAAATTTGTTTTCCAGATACATAGATAGTAGATATATAATTCTTTTTTTTTTTAAACAACTATGACAGGTAGATACTACTTTTTTTTTCTAATATATTTTATTGATTTTCTTACAGAGAGGAAGGGAGAGGGATAGAGAGTTAGAAACATCAATGAAAGAGAAACATTAATCAGCTGCCTCCTGCACACCTCCCACTGGGGATGTGCCCACAACCAAGGTACATGCCCTTGACTGGAATGGAACCTGGGACCTTTCAGTCCACAGGCCGACACTCTATCCACTGAGCCAAACCGGTTAGAGCTATAATTCTTTTTTGATAGATAATTCTTGATTTTGTTTCTTGGCCTACGAAGTCTATACTATTTGGCCCTTGACCAAAAAAGCTTGCTGATTCCTAGACTATATGCTTTTCTAATGACCCCGAATAGTTTGAAATATACATAAAAGGAAAGTTTTCCTCTCAAATATGAATTATGCTCAAATCAAAATCTATGGCTATTATACAATTTTTTAATAGTAGAGTTCAGAGTACAGGAACTAGGCAAGATGTGCCTGTCTAAGGGATTGCCTGTGCTTTATTCTGAATAATTCTATAAAGAGAATTTCACTAGATTTTAAATAAGCCCAGTCTCCAATCATGGGTCTGAGAATCTTGTCATTGAGAACTCAACTCTTGAGGCCATAAATAATGTTAATTAAATATATGTACTGTTATTGCCTAAGATAGCTGTTGATAAATATGCTGAAATAAAATGCATACTGAATCACAACCACAAACATCAACATGCGCAAACATTCCAAGAATGAATATTTCAATATGAAAAGTTCTTAATATGTTATTTAAATTTTGTTCTATTTCACTAAAATGAGTACCAGTGAAAGACATTGTCTTTATACATGACATGTAGGCACTTCATCACATTGTAAAATCTAAAAGATTTTAAAAGTAATTGAGTTTACAATTCACAAATAAAATTCCTAAAATGAATTTTTGTATACTGAGGTAGCTTTGTTTAGATAGGAAAAATATCATACATGAATTGCTCATATTTGATTTCATTATATTTATCAAGTCGAACCAAAATTGGTTATTTAAAAAATAACAACAAAAATAATTTGCTTAGATTAGATTACCCATTTTTTGCTTGGATGAACAAACAGCTGTACTAAACTAACCCTATGTTCACATGAACAAGTCTTTCATGTGTTGAACTTGAAGGCAGTTTGTGTTGGCTTGATAACAAAACAGATGTTTTCCTTAGTGATTTGGCTAGCTTTATTAGGTCTTGGGATCAAGCTATGTGTATACTTTGAAAAACTGTATTCAATCTGTAAAATAAAACCCATCAGACTAGCTCATTCATGAGCTGATTTAATTAGCCACTATTTGAAATTAATTCCACACACTGATTTTTTTAAATAATTTTTTTAAAATAAAAATACGTAGAGGATGTCACAGTCTCCAAAGATATGACAGTGATGGCTTAAAGGTACAGCTGGGGACTCACAAGAGTTAGAGCTGCAAAGCCAAAAAGTGGTGACAGAAGATAACACTGGCTCCTTAACTAGGAAGACAGAGACCATCTGGCAACACTAGAATTTTGTCTGCATAAACATATTTCAATATAGTTTGCTTTAATTTTCAGTATCTCCCTCCCAGATTCTGAAGAACACATTTGCTGCTTTCTCCATAACTTGCTCTAGATTCCATTTTTCTAGAACCCTTTATGGACTTTCTTGTCTGTAATGCCTCTTTTTCTAGGACACTCTGCCATATATTCCCTTGCAAGTCAGGCTCACCTATACTAAGAGGCAAGACAACCTTGCTTGTCTTGCCTAAGTCCTCCATCCCCTTCCAAATACTTTTCCCTCTTCCTTTTCCTTCTATACTTTTATAACGGTGTCTTTCTGCTGCTTATGCTTCCTTATTATTAACTTCCTGGTAAGCCCTCTCTAACCTGGCTCTTGCCTCACACAGTGATGAAATTCTGATCTCATCACTGGCAAATCCACACGTTTTCTTTTCTGCCCTAATTCCACTTGACTTACATACTGTACTTGACACTATTAATCATCCTTTCCATACTTTTCATTTGACAAATGATGTGATGGGGTGAGCTTAAAGTCCACGGGCTAATAAAACTAGGAGTAGAAAGAGGGTCTAAGGAAGATAAGACTTACAGGGGGTCTAATAGTATGGGCAGTGTGAACTGTTTATCCCCCAAACACAAACACTGCTGCCTGAAAGTGGGTGCTATACATAAGTAAATATGCTAGGACAACAGGTTAAATCAGGATGATCCTGGGCAAACAAACCAAACCAAAAAAAAAAAAGTCACCCTAGATAAAGGAGGAATAAAGGGCTAGATGACTCCATACCTTGGGAAACCTTGGGACATTAAACCATTTTCCAAATAGTGTTCAAAAGCCAGGCAAATAATACGCTGAAAGAAATTAGGCCTTGGTGTGGATATAAAAGCACAGTATTTAAAGGAGTTGTTCAACCTCTAAAGCATGAGGCTGACTTACATACGTATCACTTACGGTCATGGGAATAATCAACTTCATTGGGTTTTACCGCCCCCACCCCCAATTCTGACTGTTATCCAAGATGCTGTTTCCCACCCTAACACAAAGCAGAGTGTGGTAGGCAGAATTCTAACACGGTCCCCAAATTCCCAGCCCCTGGTGGGCAGATGCCTTCTTTAGGTACTCAACCAGACACTACAAGGTGGTGATGTGAGGAGATCTTGCAGCTATCATTAAGATGCCAAATCAACTGGCTTTACGACACACGATATGATTACACTGAGGGCCTGACCTAATCAGGTGCCCTTGAATAAAAGCAGAGTTTTCTGCCCTTGTTGGTAGAAAGGAACAAGCGAGGAAAGTACTCTGGCTGGCCTGGAAGAAAGCAAACGTGCATGCTATAAACTGGGCAGCCTCAAGGAGCTGAAAATGGTGCCAAGACAAGTCAGCAGGATACGAGGACCTCTCATACAATGGCCAGGAAATGAGTTCTATCAGTAACCAGTAAGGTTCCAAGTGGATCCCAGGCCCCTAATGAGAACACAGCCTTCCACCAATATCGATTTCAGCCTCGTGAGAGCCCACACTGAGGACCCAGCCACACTGTGCTAGACTGTGAGGTGATACATTTGTGCAATTTAAACCATTAAGTTTGTGAAAATTTGTGATACAATAGAAAATGAGTACACAGAGAAAGAGAAGAGGAAAGTACTGGACATCCACCACTATACCTGTTAGCATTAATGAAAAGAAAATGGGCCATAAGAGTAATGAAATAAACTCTCCTCCCAATTAAGAACACCCCATAGAAGGAGGAACTGAGTGGCTGTAATGAAAGACCTACTTTTCAATGTGTCCCCTTATGGTTTTGAACTTTCCCCCCTTGTCATGCATTCCATATCTTCTATAATAAAAGTGAAACATGCAAATGTGACCATTACCACCAGCCAATCAGAACGGCTGTATGCAAATTAACCCAGCCAAGATGGAGGCCAACAGCCAATCAGAGCGGCTGTATGCAAAATAACCCAGCCAAGATGGAGGCCAACAGCCACGGAACCAGAGCAAACCAAAGGACTCTGTTGCAACTGCCTGCCTATGCTGGCAGTTGGAAGTGGCACCAGGGCACCAGAGCACCAGGAAGTGGGAAAGCAAGGTGGCGGGCCGGGGAGCGGGTAAGAGGTGGCAGGGGTCGGCGGCCTGCTTGGTGGGCTTCCCAGGCCCTTTGCGGGGCATGGGGGAGCAGGAAAGCAAGGCTGCAGGGGCCGGGGTCCTGCTTGGCAGCTCCCCAGACCCCTTGGCGGCACCGGGAAGTGGGAAAGGAAGGCAGCAGGGGACGGGTGACTGGGAAAGAGTTGGCGGCCTGCTTGGTGGCTTCCCAGGTCCCTTCCGGGGATCCGGGAGCAGGAAAAGGCTGGCCTGACCACGAGGCGGGGTTTTCCCTGCTTTCTGGTGGCTGGAGGAAGATGGGCAGTAGGCAAGCTTGGGAGGCAGGCAGCACCCAGCCCTGGTCACAGCTCAAAAAAGAGAACAACATGCAGGGGAGGGCAAGAGTCTGAGAGATCAACATAGAGGGGGTGCCTGCTCCAAGCCTCCAC
>PVJC01046543.1:0-13260 GCA_004026665.1 Murina feae
GCCCTACGGATGCCGTCAGAGTGACCTTCCTGCATGAGATACTCTGGTGGCCGGTTCACTTAGCGTTTCTGTGGTTCTCTGTCGCTGCTGACCTATCTGGCACGCAAGTGGTTGACAATTCCTCTGGATGTTTTCATAGAAAGATTACCTCTGTCGTTTTCTTTTACTATATTGGGAGAAATACTTCAATTATTTCACAAAGATTTATTAGATACCTACTATGTGCCGATATCAACAGCAAGTAGAACAGATCTAATGGAGAACAAGATGAGATTACTACTTGCCCACTGGGCAAGTTTTGTAAGCAGCAAAGGAAAACAATCAAAGTCCAGTCAGTAAGTGCCATAGCTAAACTAATATAAACTTCTCTTTCCTAACCTGGCTGATTTTCAAGAACCGGAAGGTACTGCAGACACTGATAGAGAATCTGGCCAGCACAGAATCTTAATTCAATAATGGAATGGTTCAGGACACTGTCATCAGGTCAGTAATATGATTGAACCCAGGATTTTAAATCATATATCCTGTGAAAAATGCTTCTTTATTGAAGTTCACTTAAGTAAAGTAATAGACGTCCTATAACACAATACTGTTTCTCTAGTAAAACTGGCAAATGTTATTGGCTATAGGATCCATGAAGAAATGCCTAGAAGGGATATAGATGAAAATGGTATTGGCTGCCTTTCATAAGAAAAGAATTCTAAAGGTTGAAATGATAAAATTTGATTTATCAATGTCCAGGACAAAAATGATGGTAATTTCACATTCATAGTCATTTTCCTTAGAATTTTAAAGTAATAAAAATCAAACTGTAAGCTCACTTACATAATCAAAGTATCGTAAAAGTATAAAGCTTTTCATATAAACATTAATTGAAATAACTTATTTTCACTCTTAGTTCATCTTAGAAATGTCACACTGTATTTTAAAATATCTGATTTAACTGGTGACCACAAATCATACAATGTGGTGAGGAAAATAAGTTTCTGTGACTTTAGTTAAGTATATAAAATGAGTCCGGTTTTGGAAATGACCAGAACCTTCTCTTTTTGTTTTTTACTCGTGGCTCTGTATCAGTTTTAAGAATTATATACATCTACTTTCTGATGAGTTATTGTCTTAATTAGAAAAATGAAATCACTCAACAATTATTTTTATAGCTTTCCATGGGAAAAGTCTGGTCCCAGTTACTGGAAGGGTGGTATAAAGTACCTCGTGGTTTTCTGAATCTTTCATGTTCCTTGTCCTTGGATAAGGCCAGTCCAACCAGAGCTGCTCTACCCAGGTTTTTGGGTGGGTCTTGATTAGTCACTAAGAAATATTTCACCTTTCTTCATATGCAAAGGATTCCTTTACTTATATCTCTCACGACATATCTGCAACTGGTCATAATCTTTGGCAATCTTGGATTTAGAGCATATAAATAAATATCAACAAATATTTTCCCCAACAAAACTGTTATCAGATCTAGGTCTTATATGGATATTATCTCTACAAAATCCTCAGATTACTCTCATCACTGAGTGATAAAATTAAATTATATCTTATACAAATACAATCGCTCTATTCTCTATTTCAGCATCATCCTCTTCAGCTTACTTGTAGTTATATATAGTTGCTATTCACCTTGATTCTTCTTAAAAGTATATTTTTAAAATTTTAATTGAATTTATTGGAGGGATATTGGTTAATAAAACCATACAGGTTTCTAGTGTACAGCTCAGCAAAACATCATCTGCACACTGCATCATGTCATCACCTAAAGTAAAGAGTCTTCCCATCCCCATTTGTCCCCTCTGTACACTGTTCACCTCCCCTAACCTCTTTACCCTAACATCTTTACCGCTGGCTATCACCATATGGTCTTCTGTGTCTATATGTCATATATATAATTCTTTTTAAACATACATTTATTTTTAAATATACATTTATTTTTACTGATTTCAGAGAGGAAGGGAGAGAGGGAGAGAGAGAGATAGAAACATCAATGAGGAGAGAGAATCATTGATTGGATGCTTCCTGCATAACCCCAATGGGGATTGAGTCCGCAACTGAGCCCTGACTGGGATTGAACCTGACCTGGTTCATAGGTTCATAGGTTTATGCTCAAACCATGCTGGTCAGGCGACTATATATATATATATTCTTTAGTTTATAATACTCAGATTTTTTTTCTCCTTCTATGATGGTTTTAGTTCCTCTTTATGACTTGTCATCTGTTCCATCACCCTAAACCTCTATGGAACTTATAAAAGCATGTCATTTTTTTAAAAACTAGACCACACATAAGCAAAGCACTTATATTTGAATTATTTAGTGCTTGAAATATTTTTTCAGGGAAGATAATAGCATCTATTGCTCCTTCCAGACAATTAGTAATTTTTATTTGAAAGGCAAGCCTGCACCAAGGTGCCCGTTGCCATTTTCCTTATGGTGGTATTTGGACAGATTACTGAGCACTCAGACATCAGAGAGAAAATGAGCACAGGATTTACTCTGTGTGGATACATGAGTGTTAGTGCCTGTGTTTACAAATACATCATTTACTACAGAGAACCTGGCTGGAGTAAAATCTTAATAAAATGGTTTGGGCATGAAAAATTTTCTGATACTTAATTCCAGGCCATTTACACAGACTGAGATAATACTTGAAGCATTATCAAGTCCCTCATTTTCCATTTACTCAAACAGGATTGGCATTGCACAAGGTTAAATGATGCACCTTACCACATCATGAATTTTGTTTTACTGAGAATTAAATTGCAAGTGCCTCACCTTGCAATAGTAGAATCGTTTTCCTACAGTCCTAGAGGTTCTTCAGTCTTCAGCAATTCCGTATAAAGATGCAAATACTCTAGGACTGGGAAGCCCTTACCTCAAAAGTCCTTAGTCTTTAACACTTTAGGGAACAGAAGGGCATGAGGACCTCTGAATGGGAGTCAGTCACTAATGTCAGGGGTGGAGAGAAGAGGAGAAGGAGCTGGGGAAGATCACATGGAAATGTGAATATTGCCTCTGTACAGCTTAAAGATGTTGTTTGTTATGTATGCAATAATTTGTATTAATCCATGTTTTCTTTAATACACAGGCATAGAGTTTTTCCTCATATTTTCCACAGGGCTCAGGAGGGAGTGAAATCAAACCAATCTCACCTATCACCCCTCTCCCACTACCTCTACTTATCTGAGCTGGAAGCCACATGTGTCCTTCTCCAGTTACAGATCAATTGTCCTGTTCAGAGTCCATAAATGAATTGCATATTATTTTATTATTTCATTTCCAATGAACTTCCTTCAGTGATCCATTGATTTACTAAAATTATAAGATTAAGAAATGCTAAATGCTTCTTCAAGTACTTGTGCATCAGTAGTTTCTATTGCATAGCATTACATTTTAGCCAATGTACCTGTAGAAGACTAAATTTATTTTGTTACCAAAAATGTGGGGAGTTTATAAGCCAAAATTATAACATAGTTGTTGGCAAATATTTCTTGGTCATCATAACATGGCATCTTTGGGCACCATATTGATCTTACTTTGTTACAATAAAAAACAGGCTCAGTTGGCTGAGCATCACCCTATCCAGGAAGAAGTCACCAGATAATTCCTGATCAGGGCATATGCCTGAGTTGCAGGCTTGATCCCCAGTGGAGGTCTTGCAGGAGGCAGCCAATTGATGTTTCTTTCTCATCAATATTTCTCTTTCTCTCACTCTCCCTTCTCTCTCTCAAATCAAACTATATATATATATAAAAGCCTAAGTGACCAGTTGACTGGTTGCTATGTTGCACACTGACCACCAGTGAGCAGACACTCAGTGCAGGAGCTGCCTCCTGGTGGACAGTGCACTCCCACAGTGGGAGTGCCACTCACATGACTGATGGGTACCAGACGCCATGCTCATGGCTGGCAAGCACAGCTGTGACCGTGTGAGCTTCTCCTGCAGACACTCCCCCTGCGTGCCCTTCTGCTTTCTGGACCAGGACCAGGATCGGAATTGGGACCAGAGTCAGAAGCAAGTGGGTGCAAGCCCACAGCTGCTTCTCAGTCATGGGTGTGCCAGTATTGCCCTTGCCCTAGGACAGGTGTGTGGAGACTGCAGTGGAGCTGCAGCAAGCCTATGGAGCAGTGGCAGCAGCAGGCGCAGGAGGGCGGGAATGAGTAGGAGCAGCAGGCAAGAGTAGTAGGCAGCATTGGACTGCCGGTTTCAGCCCGAACCCCGCAGGCCACACTGAGAGACCCCACTGGAGCACAAATCCGTGTACTGGCCTCTAGCAAAAACATATATTTTAAAAAGGAATCATATTTAAAACTCTTAATAATCTGCTTCTGTCAATGATATCTAGTTTGTAAAGATCTCTTTAAATAGATGAATGAATAAGTTAATGAATCCTAAATTATGCTGGATAATTAAAATATAACATCTGTATCTGTTAAGAGTCTTTGATGTAGGAAAAAAATGGAAACCAAACTCATACTGTCCATCATTAGTACTAGTATATTTGCTGCTCTCTTACCTTTAAGATGAAGAGGCAGGAAATTTTTCAGGTTTTGTTTAATGAAAAGATCAACTTATTTTTAATGAGGTAAAAATCTACTTATTTCAGCAAGGACTCTATTCCCCTCCTCTCTACATCCCACACCATCAGCTGCCACTGATACAAATAGTGGGCAGCCTTACTATCCTGGTCCCCATTAGTAAACTTGTGGATGTGTGAAATGGCCACTCCAGGGATGAGCAAGCACTTGACCATGGCATCAATTGCAGGGAGAATAGCCAACCACAAGTGGTAAATTCACCTAGTTAGATTTTTTTTTTAATCACTGAGAATTTAGAAACATTATTCATCAGAATTTAAAGAATACCATCTTAAAGTCAAAGGGACATAATGAATATTGATTAGCTCAAACTTGTAATAGCTGAGGCAAGTATAGAATACAGGAATCTGATAGGAATTTAGATTTTGTGTTATTTGAGTTCATTAAATTGAAGAACTCTTTCAAAGAACTATTTCAGGAAATTATATCCAGGAATGAGTTGTCCTCCAATTATCTTTGGACCATCAGTCTTGCAATTTATACTCTTATTTAGAAGTGAAAAAAGTTTGGTGATGGTATGCTTGAATTTCTGATCCTTGCCCTGTTTCTAAAAATTAAAACTGAATCATCCAAGTACTAGGTTGCTATTGTACAACACATGACAAAGAAAGATTTAAAACTATGGCGTAGACATTTCTTTTCTGAAACTAGAGACTATAGGAAAGGGGGGTCCTACAATATTATAAAGCTACAAGTCCCCCAAGTCTGAAAAAGTCCAACCCTTAAATAGGGTTCATACGGGCATTGGGAATCATCTGGTGATTTTAATCTGTAGTACTTTTTTTATTGTTATCATAGAGAAGCTTGAGGTGCTAAAAACAAAACAGAACAGAGCAAAAACTGTGTGGCAGGGTGGCGAGTTGATGGGATTTGTGGCAGAGATGTTCAATGCTCAACAAACATGAATAGTATGCCTTACGGTCCCAGCCTCTCTTACAGTAGGTGGGACCCAAGTGATTGGTTCTGACTAAGATACAAGTTGGGTATGGATATTTCTGAGGAAAAGAAATTAGGAGCTGATAGGCAAACTCAGCCACTTTCTTACAGTTCCAAGGGGCATTTAAAAGTCAGATTTTCCAGACAATGCACTTTCATCAGACTTTATGAATATGTAAATCTGCTAAGCCACTGAGATTTCGGGGTTTGTGTATTGTGCCTGCTTGTGTTAGTTACTCTGACAACTGCAGGTGCATATGGTAACCGGATAACCACCTTCAGTAAGGAAATGAGAAACTGACACTCTGGAGGAAAGATTCTCGCAGGTGACAATCTAAGGAGGTGGCAGCGCATCTTGGAGCAGCATTTGCTCCAGAACTGAGTCAGTGCAAGCAGAGTTCGTGGCAAACAGTTAACAAACAAACTTGCATTGCCTGACTTCCGTTAGGATAATTTGACAAGAGTCACAATAGGAATATGACCAGAATTCTGTATAGATATCAAATATTAGCTCTTGGATCTAATCTTACGTCAGCAGGCTCCTAGAATGAAAAGTAGGGCTTGGATCAGAGCCCAGTCAATCCTCCAACTACCCCACTCCCACATTTGTATACAGAATGCCAGTGCTAGCCACATAGGATGACCACTTTGGCAACACTCCCAGGGCATTTTAAAGACCTCATTGAGGGACAAAATTGATTAAAAAATTCTTGTCTTCCAAGGAATTTGACGAAACTTGATATTTTTGTCTGTTTGTTTTAGATGTCACATGAAGTACATCCAAGGCTAACTGAATCATATTCTTTCATTGGAAAAAATAAAGGAATCTCAGAGAGAGAGAATTAAATTCTGATGCTGATGTTTCCACCATGATCTTACTAATTTTTTTGTGTGTGTGTGTACCTTTCTATAAGTAATTTTTTTAGACACAGCCTGGCTAAAGCAGGAAAAGCCAGAGGAAGAGATAGCTCATATGAAGATGAGGTTAAAAGAGATATAAGATAGAAAATTCATAGCCTATATTTATTCTGAGTGCCAGCAGGAGAAAAGAGAGGGAAGGAATCAGAGAATTTTCATTATTTGAGGGGCATCAATCCTCAGACTCCAATAGTCCAGTAAACTCAAAGTAATATTTAGAGAGGAAGGAAGGGAAGAAGGAAGGGAGGGAGGAAGAAAAAAAATAGGTCACAACTTAGACACATCATAATAAAACCACAGATGGAGTGAAAAAGACAATTATAACTTGATGAGTATCCCATGTCCTGGAAAACAGGCGAGGTAGTTTCAGTTCTAATAGCTATAGCGTAGAAGAATTTCTGCGCATGCCTGGACCTGAATTTATAAAGGGGACTGAGTCATGACTTGTAAAGATCAAAGCCATTAAAATAAAAGTTTAACATTACTCATAGTTTCCCTAGGACAAGAGGCATAGCTACGTGGGGCCACAGGAAGAACACCAGGTTTTGGTCAGGAAGTAAAGCAGGAGCTAAGAGACGGCTTAGTCTAGTAGGTTTTATCAGACTGTCCTTGGGGAAAACAAGGTAGGGCAGGGGAAAAAGTGTTAGGATTGTCTATTTGAGCAATTTCAGTGTGCTTTGGGCTATAGGAATGATTCCTAGTTGCCTGGTACGTGACCGCGGAGTGATTAAAGTGGAGGGAATCGCTGCCTGGTGTGTATGGAGGGATGGACTGGGTATGCTCTGGATTGGTTAGCTTACACATTAGACATCTCCCGGCTGGGCCCCTTGCCATTAGAAAGAATTAGCTAAACCGGGGGAGGGAGGGTGTCTCTCCATAGTCAGAGAGGCATTTTTAAGTTATCAAAACACCAGAATATAGAGAAAATTAAAAACACAATATAACTCATTGTGGCATATATGAATTACTAAAGGTACCACCATTTCTACCCAGTTCACACCTCTGTATGTGGGAACACCTATGCAAATTACAAAACTTAGAGCAACCTACTGATAACCAAAATACATCCAGACTGGCAAGGGAGGGAGTTCAAATGTAAGTCTTTCTCTTGCCCTCTACTGATGGCCTTTGCTCCTGCCAGATAGGGGGTGTCAGGTGAAATAGAGTTGAGGGGAGAGCAGGAGCTAGAAAGGAGGATTAGCATGAAGTGTGAAGGTCTGACTTTCCATCAGTCAATTCCATTGTGAGGATGTCTATTAAAATGCCCTAAAGATGTTTGCATGTGTTTACCAAACACAGCTATACTGTCAGTGCTAATGCAGAAGCTGATACGTTTCCTATCTGCATTTATCCATATTATCCTGAAAGTAAACACATTTCTGAGATAGGAAAGGAGGAATTTTTACACAGAATGAGAACTGCATCATTTCTCCTTGCCCTAAATATCCCAGTTCTGGATGGTATAATGAGAGGCAGATGGACAGCCTTGTGCAGATTTGCCAAACCACAAGAGAGGAACTCTTCAACCCTGAATCTGAGGTTGTATAAGTTTCCACCTGTCCATTTTATCTCCACACCCAAGAAAGAAACAAATTCTTTACTTTCTGCTATGAACACATTCTCCTCCAGAGGAGAAGGGAGAAGAGTCCTGGTATATTATCCTTTGGGATGTAAATGACATGTCCCCAGAGAGAAGATAAGAGGGCATTCTTAGAGCAGCGTCCCAAGATCCATGTCTGGATCTTGGTCTCATCCTTGAGTGAAATGTGAAGAAATACCTCTAGATAAGTATCTTTCTCCAAATGTTCTCTCGCTGTCTACTCAGTAATGTCTAAGGCTGTGCTTTGACCCAGGTCCCAATAATATGTTCCAAAAGCCCTACTTCTGTAGAAACAAACATATTCACTTCCTGACCATAGTGTTTCATTGAGAAATCCTCTGATCTCTTCATAGATAATCAGACAAAGGAAGAGGTAGTCACTGATGTCCACATGACAGTTTTTCCAGGAAGTCGTCTTCCCATGTTCATAGAATAAGTGGTCATAACGTAGTCTCTGACCTACTTTGGAACCATGGTACTCAAACTTGTTGCAATGCAGTGCTACAAACCAGTTCATCCATAATGGCACCTGGTATTTAAGGAGCAACACTCCATGCTAGGTACTGCTCTAGGTGCAGAAAAGAAGCTGTCAATAAAACTTACCACCCTCCCCAAATTGCTGCTTTCATGGAGTTTGCAATATGATGTGATGTTACATGCCAGTTGCTTATTTCTAGTAACAAACTCTACATTACCTAAATGATAATGATTTTTGTGTTTTGAATATCCTATCTAATAAAAGAGTAACATGCAAATTGACCATCACAAGATGGCTTCCCCCATGTGGTCAAAGATGGCCACCACAAGATAGCCAGCAAGAGTGGGCAGTTGGGAGGGAACCAGGCCTGCAAGGGAGGACAGTTGGGGAGGACCAGGCTGGCAGAGGAGGGTAGTTGGGGGGGGGGACCCGGATGGCAAAGGAGGGCAGTTGGGGGACCCAGGCTTACAGGGGAGGACAGTTTGGGGGGACCCAAGACTGCAGGGGAGGACAGTTGGGGGGACCAGGCTGGCAGAGGAGGGCAGTTGGGGGGGACCCCAGCTTGCAGGGGAGGGCCATTGTGGGGGACTCAGACCTGCAGGGGAGGACAGTTGGTGGGGGGAGACCATCCTGGCAGGGAGAGGGAAGTTAGCGGCAATCAGGCCAGCACAGGAGCAGTTAAGCGTTGACCAGGCTAGCAGGGGAGTGGTTAGGGGCAATCAGCAGGCGAGAGGTCAGGAGGCAGCAGTCCTGGATTGTGAAAAGGATGTCCAACTGCCCGTTTAGGCCCGATCCCACTGGGATCGGGCCTAAACGGGCAGTCGGACATCCCTTAAGGGGTCCCAGATTGGAAAGGGTGCAGGTTGGGCTGAGGGACACCACCCCCAACCCCCACTCCCACTCCGTGCACAAATTTCATGCACCAGGCCACTAGTTTTTATCTAAAAGTGTGGCTGTCCCTAAATGGGCACTACTCTCACTTTATATTCAAATATATCTTTGGAATGGTAGATAAAGGGTGGCATTAAGCCTAGTTAAGCAGAAAATATGGGAGACATAATGAGTGATGTGTAGGCTAGAAATTTTTTGAGAGGGCTGCTGGTTTTGCAAGTTTAGACATAGATCAGGGCACTTGGCACTTTTTTTAATGATAATACTTTTTTAAGCAATATGGGTTAGATGATTTAACAGTTTTTGTCTCATGGCAATGGTTGATTTAATACATATTTATATTTATAGATGCATATTTTTTGTAATGTGTCCTTCTGAGTTCTAATTTCTGTTTAAGTTTTAAGATTTATGATTTAAAAATTTATGATTAGGGAATATATTGCTGTTCATTTTTAAAATTCCAGCTAGAGAAATAGGCTTGGGGGATTATTAAATGAACAACTGATATGGGTATGTTTTTACTAATAGGAATAGTTATTAAAATATTATAAATATATATGTATATACATACATACATATATATATATATGTTATGCTAAACATTGTCTGAATGCATAGACATTGTTAAAATAAGCAACATTTCTTTGTTCCATTAAATAAGAACTTAACAACACAGATTAACTGATTTACACATTTTTGGTTTTTTTTCAAGGAATGCAATTACAAAACTTCCCAAAGCTTTTAGATATAAAACACACTTTTCTTAATTAAGTCAGTCAATAACTTACCTTTTATCATATCTAAAAGCAGGTCTTATGGAAACAATAGAACATTTTAAAATAATACACTTATTTGCTTGATAGCTCAAATCAATCTAAAAAAATGCAATGGTTTCTCAATAAGAGACATCCGTTTTATACCATCTGAACATAGTCAAATAAATGTTGAACTCTATAAAAATAAAGTGCAGTCTATTATTCTCTCATTGACAAAAATATATAATATTTAAAGTATAAGAAGTGCTAGAGGTAAGATGTTATGTAAATGTCAGTGTTGCCCATTGTTATTTTTAAATTATTTTAAATCACATTAATATTTTGAGTGATACATTTTTATTGTTTACAGAACTTTAATATTAAGAAGAAAAGTCATAATCTAAAGAAGAAACAACCTATCAACCAGGGATCTCTGTGTAAACAGCAGTTTCCACCAGAGCCGAATGGTCTTGCTTGCCACACAGTGATGATCTCTAATAGTAATTGATGACTTGGAGGCAATCACAGAGAAGTTTCCCCATCAGATTCATTTTCTGTGATCAATTCATTTTTCAAAGGGCACATTGTATGCAAAATGTTCTCCCTATTTTGACACAACCTAAGCGGTAATGCAGTTGTTTTCAACTGTGTCAAAAGCAAATTTAGTGATCTACCTTTCTTCCTGGCAAAGGAAACAAAGCAGAATTAACAACAGAAAGCAATGTGTCCTTTGATTCAATGCAAAGTTAGGTGCAGTTTAACCTGTAGTTCTGAATTCAGTTGAAAACCAGTGGGGAGAAAGAAAAAGCATATAATACCTAGTATTTGTGAAAAATGATTACCACTCTTAGCATTAAAGTTCCTGATAAAAAATAAGAAAATGCAATATTTTAGAAGTGGGGGTGGCATGGAGGGAAGGTAAAGAACATCTTTAAAAGCATCACAATTGATATGACTGCCAGAGCGGCCTGGCACAGAGACACGGATCCAGAAAGTTAGGTTTTCTCTATTCTCTGAGTTCTGGAATCAGTGATTGTGCTCAACAGTATGGGAAATAACCATCATATTCTGGTTTCATCATTTCCTATTGAATAAAGTGAGCCATAGATTGGTACCTGAAATCCCCTAATGGCTAACATGTCCATCTGTCAACTGTTTGAACCTCTTTTTTAAAAAAAAAATATTTTGATAAAAATAAGAGTATAACTGTCAGGAGTATCTCATGGGAGTAAAAAAAAAAAACAAAAAAAAACCCCACAAAACAAACACACATCTGAATTCACATTCTGGACCTATATTGTGAGACGCAAGACTTTATCCATTGTGCATAAAAGAAAATTATACACTGTAAGAATTTTACTGACATTTTACAAAGAAAAGCCAACAATAAATCATTTCTTTTTCTGTGTGATATACTATTGTATTCACCTCTATAATGTTCCTGTTTGATGTGATGATAATCAGGAACAGAGTATAAGTTAAAAGTCTCCACTTTTCAACAGTAAAGTCACAGAAAAATAAATTAGGTTAATTCATTTTTTAATGTATCATTTAATATGTGTTATGTACAAACATACACATTTAATGAGGAATTAGTCATTTGTCTAGCTATATACCTAATATGTATAAGTCTTCATCAAATGATTTTAGGATTCTAGACCTCCAGTTCTATATAGCATTATCTTTTTCTTTTCTTTTCATTTTTCTTTTTAATGAGGCACATACTACTTCCAAATCACATAAAAGCTTGCAAAAGATTACATAATCATGCTTCTAATTCATGGCCTGCCCTGTGGGTACTAGATAAGAAAGCTTCTATGCCCATTGATACCAGATAAAGGGAATGAATCCTCTGAAGCCATGAACCTGACCCAATAATACTCACCCAGGGCACCAGCCAACCGCAGAGCTGGGGAAGGTACATCTATCCACAGCTCTGCAGAAAGAAGGCGCCTGCCTTCCTGGTGAGAAGAAGGAAGGCCCATGTCTGACGAGCCAAAGCAAACGTTAAAAGCAATATTCTAAGATCACTGCCTTTTCTACCACTGCAAGTCTCAGCTCTGTCACGGTGACAGCCTGGCTCCCTTGAATTTCAAATCTTCTTAACAATCAAAATAGAAGCTAAAGAATAAAAAAATAAGACAAAGTGGCATTTTTTCCTCCTCTCTTCTTGAGGAAATGATTGATATTAGGTCAAAGAAGTAGCAACCACACCCATCACCAAAGCAGCAATAGCTATGATTTGGCTAAGCTAAATACCATGCCCAATTTCAACATCAAGTAGTTTATAGGCATATGTAAAATACTTCCTAGGCCAATCACAGAGCAGACATTATTTCATTGATTCATAGTGTGATTTTTTTAAATGTTACTATCTCACAATGAGAGATAGTAACATCTAAAATTATATGGAGTGTCATAGTTTAACAGATTTTTAATAGTAAAACAGGTGTAATTTAAATTTAATGGAAACATTTTTCCACTTTTAAGACTGATGAAACTGAGTCACAGAGGCTCACCCACAATCACATTGACAACATGTAAACTCAGAACTGAATGACTATAAAACTCTTCTTTCAACTGTAAATAATATATTTACAATATACCCACTTCTCTTGGAAGCAAACTCATAGAACAGAATTTATGCCATTAAACAAATTATGAGCCAAATAAGAGAGGTTAGAAGCATGAGGGGGATTCAACTGAATGGGGTTCTCAGTTGCCGGTTTGGAAGATGGAGAGGATGAAGTCAGTTTACAGAAGCTAAGAATGGACTCCATACTGACAACTGGCAAGGAAATGAGAACTTCAACCTTAAAGCCACAAGGAACTAAACAGAAAATAACAGAAATTGTTTAAGGCTGACAACCTAAATACTCGTAAGTGATTAGCAGATTCTTCCCTAGAGCTTCCAGTTAAGAAAGCAGCCTAGTCAAGGACACATGAGACCTAAGAGTGAGATTCTACTCACCGATCTCAATGGATTCATATGGAGCTACAAGAACAGTGATCTAACAAATAGGTAAGGTTAACTAAACTACTAAGTTGGTGGTAATTTGGTACACATCAATAGAAAGGTCGTA
>PVJC01046544.1:0-13197 GCA_004026665.1 Murina feae
TCCCCCCCACCCACCTCCTTACTGACCACCCCGTCCAGCACTCCCAAATGTCAACTCACAAATTAACTGCATCAGAGTCTCTGAGAAGCTGAGGCCTCTCCCAGAGACGCTGGGGACCTGTATTCCACAGCCTCCTTCAGTAGCCCAGATCTCCCATGGGTTCAGAGCCCCCTTTATTAACACTGATGCTTCACTTTACCGATTGCAAAACTGAGAGGGCATGTGATCAGCCCAATGTCACACAGCAAAAGGCTGAAGTGCGACCTAAGTCCCAGCTCACCCTCCACCTGAGGGGCCGTTAGCAGAGAACAACCAGGCCCCAGGCCCTGGTACCACGCCCTCCCTCATGTCTGCCCCACTTCCCACCGAGCAACCACGTGGAGAATGAGGGAGGGCGTTTCTCAGGGAAGCAGTGGCCTGGGCACTCCACCCCCTCTCCTCCTGGCGCTGGTATGGACGTGCCAGGTAGAAAGGTCTCCGCCTTGCCTGGGCCTCATTCCTTCCACGTGTGACGTGGGTTCCTGAGATGGGCCCTGGCTGCCCACGGAGGGGATGGAGACTCCAAGGAGAGTGAAAACCTAACAAACACACGAAGTCACTCTGGCACTTGGGGTTCATGCTAGTGATCCCTGCCTGTGATCTCATGGTCACACCAGGACACTGGTCGGAGGGACGCTGGACTGCAGGAAAGCCCGCCCCCCTTTTTCTTTAGAATATGTTCTTACTGATTTTTTTTTCTTTTTAAGAGAAAGGAAGGGAGAGGGAGAGAGAAACATGGGCCGGCTGCCTCCTGCATGCCCCCTACTAGGGATCAAGCCCACAGTGTAGGTAATGGCCCTGACTGGGAACCTAGCCACCTCTAGGTGCAGGGGACGACTCAGCCCACACCAGGGAAACCCCTGACTTTGGCAAATCCTCACACCTTCCTGGTGCCGGTTATCCCCAGAGCAGGGGTCCTCAAACTCTTTAAACAGGGGGCCAGTTCACTGTCCCTCAGGCCGTTGGAGGGCCGGACTGTAGTTTAAAAAAAAAAACAACTATGAACAAATTCCTATGCACACTGCACATATCTTATTTTGAAGTAAAAAAACAAGGCAGCAAAAACACTGGGCGCAAAGGATAAATGTCCTCGGCGGGCCGTAGTTTGAGGACGCCTGCCCCAGAGGATAGAGGCAGGGTCCAGAGACAAGGGCAGGAAGGCCAGCCTGCCCCTGGGTTTGCTGGCACACTCTCCCTTTTAGCCCTGAAGGCCTCACACCCCAGGAAAATCCTCGGTGTCAGACAAACCAGACAACGGGCCCTCCCAACAGGAAGGGACCTGCTCAGGGTCACGCCGCAGCCCCCTGAACCCCTGCTCCTCCCCCCGGGACTCGCTTTCCTCTGTGAGGTGAGAAACAGACAGTGGCATCCAGGTCTTCGACACGCTAACGACGATAAATAACAACAGCAATAATACCCTGTTGCTTCCATTCTACGATGCCATTAACTTTATGTTCATATTAACAGCTTTTCCAGGGCAGAAGTGGAGTTACATTACATTACATGCAAAACGCGCCACGTTGGCAGAATGAAAATGTTGGAAGGGAAGATGGTGGGCATCTTGCAAGGGAGGAAATACGGTAGTGGTAATTACCCTAATAGAAGGACAGCCCGACCCGGGTAGCCCTGATCCACTCTGTCCCATCTACTGCAGTAAAGAGGAAGTGGAGGTGGGGGGAGTGGGGGAGGGCTCCCCAGCTCAGGCTGGAAGGTCCACTCAGGGACTCAGGGTCCTCACTCCTGGAGGCTCCAGGAGCAGACCTGGCAGCAGGTGGAGGAGGGTGGAGGAGGGGCGTCCCTGTATCCTGCTGGGGACTAGCAGCATTAGCTCCCGCCTGCGACACCAATGACCTCGTAACTTATACAGCAGTTTTCATTACTTCCCTTCTCCCAGGGCTGGTGCCGTGAAGTACCGTTTTATGAATTCCGGTGTGGTCTGTGGAGCACAGAGCTCCACCTGGCTCCCCCCACCTTAGGGAGAGGACGGCGGGGGCCTGGGGGAGGGGAGGGGAGGGGAGGGGCTCCCCAGGCCCCGCATGCCAGCAGCTGGACAGCTTGCCTACATGAAGTCTTGAGGAAAACCCAGACTGGGGTCGAGTCCTGGTTTCCCCCAGGTCCTGGAATTGTGGCCGGGATCAGATCTGCTCTATGCGTTTTGTCTGAAGTCAGCGGCGCGATGGGGGTACCTGGCGTACTGTCCTTATAACAAGAGCTGTTTTCCTGCCTTGCTGGTGACCATCTCCCGGCTCCACTCAGGTAGTCAGTCTCCCCCTCCTCTAGGGAGCCCCCCGGATTGCTCTTTCTCTCCTCTTAATACCCTCCTTAGCAATATAAGATAGAGCCATCCTTACTGATATGGAAAATCTCCAGCATATATTATGAAGTTTAAAAAGCAAGGTGTAAGCCAATTTGTAGAGTAGGATTCCAATTTAACACAATATATTTTTACAGGGATGAGTAGAGAGATATGGCTCTATCTGTATATACATCTAAACATCAGCAAGTAGATTGCCCAAACTACTAACAATTTATTACCTCTGCGTGATGGGACTTAATGTGGAGGGGACAGTTTTATTCTTGTATAATTTTACGCAGGGGGACTGGGTTGACTTTAACCTTGGAGTAGGTATTTATAACATATCTTTTCAAGTTAAAAAGGAAAAGAAAAGATGATCCCTTCCCTCCACCCCTTCTATCTCCTTCTCCTCAGCATCTCAGCAGGCGCAGAGCTCAGAGGGCCATTCTGGAAACCAGCAGTTTGGAGGGGAACCTTTTCCACTCCAGTGAACCAGGCTCTGGGCCCTGTCCCTTCCCTCCTATCCCCTCAAGTCTGCTCCCCCCACCCCCAACCCCACCAGAGGCCCAATCCCATCCCCCCCTTCATGTGCCTGGTGCGTTTGCACGTCAGAGGACCTGCCTGTGCACCCCTGAGTCTCTCAAAGGGAGACTGAGGACCAGTTGGGAACTGGAGCTGCTTCCTTCACCATCTTGAAGATGCACCTGCACCCACTGCGGTCACCATAGCAACACAGCCTCACCAGGGGGCACTGCCCAGGAAACAGGTTGCCTGGAAACGGGGCTGAGGATGGGCAGGGTCTAACCAGAAGGAATCCCCCCCCAATACCATCTTTCTGAGGAGGGGCAAAGAGAGGGAAAGCCAGTGGGAGTGGGGAGCCCAGCAAGCCCTGGCCTCAGTTTCCCTGTCTGTAAAGAGACAACGGCAGATGGTCATCAGGACCTCCCCAGGGGGCCCAGGTGCTGCCCCACCTGGAGGAGGTTAAGAGTTTGGGCCCTAGAGCAGACAGCCTCAAGGTGGTAATGACGTCCCAAGTGTTTGCATCTCCCTGTGCCTCAATTTCCCCATCTGAATAAAAGAGGGATAATAGACATATGTGCCTATCTCTCCTGGTTACTGTGAGGAATGAGTGTAATTCTGCTGGTAGGGTTATACACTCACAGAACAGGTCGCTTACTGTTAGTAAAATGCCTGGCACGCAGTAAACACTCACCCCCCTCATCCCAATAGGCTCCAGACAACCTCCACCCACAGTGTTTGCTGAGCACTTCCGGGCCCTCCCAGCATTGGAGGATGGAGACACTGGAATGCAGAGCTGAGGGGTGAAGCCAAGCCCGCCAGCCCACCAGACAGTGAAACAAGCCTCACACCTGCCACCCCCCTGGAGGCGCTTCTCCCACCACAGCCCAGGGGCCTCTGAGAGGCCTGGGCCCTTGGCCGGTACTGACCCGTGGGTGTGGGGGATGAGGGTACAGCTGGATGAATGTCGCCTTGGTCCAGTGGGTATTTACATCTCGGGCTTGTGTGGGGTGAGATGATGCAGCATATGGAGGGACATAGGTTTGTCACCAGAATAAAGAACTTAGCATGCGCCAGGCATCGGACGTGTCATCTCATGCAACCCTCCGCTGATGAGGAGATGGGAGTGATCGTCGATGTCACCTCACCGATGGGGGCACCAAGGCTCAGGGCACACAGCCAGTGCATGGCATGGCCCGGATCCAGGCTCCGGATTCCACGCTCCCCCACTCTGGATCCAGGCTCTCTCCCCTCCCCCGTCTAGGTCAGAGCCCTCGAGGATGAGGCACAACCCCCTCACCAAGCCAGGTGCCTGCAGACACCTGGGAGCAAGAGGAGTTGGGCGGGAGCAGGCGGAGACAGCTGTCAGCTCCCCTCTGCGTGGGCTTGACGCCTGCTTCCAGCTTCCGCTCCCATTCCGTGGTGATGGAAGGCCCCGGAGGGGATCATTATTGGCTGGATAAGGCCTCATGTCTGTTCTTAAGCAGGGGTGGTGCCTGGCCCCCCTCCTGCACCGACCTCAGTACAAGACCCGCCTCCCACAGGCCGCCCTCCCAAGTCCCAGTCCCTCTGCGGAGGCCTGGGGTGCGCTGGCCTTGGGCTCACAGCTGGACCTCTCTGCCGCCCTCGGGAGGCCAGCTGCCTGGAGAGCTGCCTCCTGGCCTCTGTGAGCTTCCTCGGTGCCAGTCACTGTCTGAGCAAGACGTGCTTTCTCAGGTTCAGCCTGTGGTGGGAAGGGCTAATTCACTAGATTAGGCGTCAGGGGACCCACAGGTGGCAGAGTGCACAGCGGCAGCCCGCTGGGCCCATGGGAGTGAGAGGACCCAGGGTCCAGTCCCAGCTCAGCCTCAGCTGCTGCCGCACTCTGTCCCCACCCCTCCCCGTCCCCCAGTCACAGGAGGAGCCAGGCAGGGACTCTGGAGACGGTCCCATCATTGTTTAAATCTGAGACAGCCTGCAGATCACTCTCTCTGTGGCTCAGGCCCTGTCCTGTGTGCCATGCGCACTTCAGCCACCATAAAACAGTGGAGAATAGCCCCACCTACTCCACTCTCTGCCCTGGGGCCCAGGTCTCCAGCGGTTCCTGCTTAGGATACCCTGGTACAGTCAAGAGCACCTCCCTCCTTCCCCATCAGAGTGGGGCTCCCCCAGGCCCACAGCGGCCACAGATAAGATCCCGCTTCCCATGGAAGCTCCTCCTCCTCCTCTCTCCCTCCTCCTCAGATCCCCCGGGGCCCCTAGTTAACTAGGCTCAGATCCCACCTCTCCCACACCCTGGAACCTCTCAGCTCCGCACCCCACCCTCTCGGAGATGCTCCATCTAGGAACACAGAGGCGAGGAGGGGCAAGGGACACCCCACACCCCGCAGACGCTCTGAAAGTCGCCCAGCACTCAGAGCCCCGGACTCAATCCAGCGCCCGCAGGCCCGCCAGGTGAGCAGGGAAATAGGCCTGCGCTCCCCTCCCGCGGAGCCACTGATGGCTGCAATCAGAGAACGACAGCTGCTGCTCTCCTCCGCCAGCCTCCCTCCTGCAGCCAGGGCGCAACGTGGGATTCTCTGAGGCTCAGGAAGAGCCCTGGCGGGGAATGGGTTAGACTGGGGGGAGCAGAGTCAGCCCTCTGAAAGGAGGGCCAATGTGTGTTCCTGCGTCTCTCGCGAACCTTCTGCAGGAGGGGGGGCCCGAGGCTGGGGCACAGCCGGCCTGCTGTCCTCGCTGGGTCTCTCCGCTCCGTGACAGCAGCCCCGATTTCCGAAGATGCTTGCTTCACACGTTCCGTGAGATGAAGAAGCCATCCATTATAGGAATAAGAACCCCACTGCAAAGGGTGCTTTAAAGGTGGGTGGGGAGATGGGAGGGGGAAACTCCGGCCGCTCCGGAGAGCCCAGGCAGGGAGGATGCAGGCCCCGCCCCTTGCTTCTTAGAGGGAGCTTGGTGAGTGGCTTCTGAAATCTACGGGGTTTCCCCGCCCCCCTCACCTTCTTCCACGGACCACAGCGTGGTGAAAGCGTGCACACAGTAAGTCTGGAATGAGCGTTGGTAGGCCGAGCGAATGGAGAAGGGAGGATGCAGGAGGCAGGGCCCCCCAGCGCCTTTAGGGAGCCAGGTCCCCAAAGACCGAGGCTCCGGAGGATATGCAAGTCTGTTTAAAGACACGTCTCCCGGCTTCAAAGAAAAGAGGCTTAAAAAGGCTTAGGCACAACACGCAGACATCAAAAGCCTCCTGCCCACTGCCAACCAGATGCGCTAAGTGCAAATGAAGCCGAAACGTGCGGATTCAATTTCCCCTAAAATGCACCTGTGCGCCCGGAAGAAACAGATTAGAGAGTGGAGGGCTCTCCTGGTCCTGCCACACCTGCCCTCCTCCCAGCACCCTCACCCCTCCCCGCCTCCATCAACATGCCCCACTGCTCACGCTGGGACACCTGGACCCCCGAAGCTGGAAATACTAGTGCTCCCTCCGCCTGGCAACAGGGCCTGAAAGTCAGCAACAGAACCAGCGAGTAGTTACTGAGCGCATTCCCTGCGCCAGGCCCAGGCGGGGGTGAAGCAGCCAATAAGATGCAGTCCTGACCCTGGAGGAGCCCCGAGGCCTCTGTGTTGAGTGCACCTGTAAGCGTCCCCTGGAAGCAAGGAGGAAGGAGGGAGTCATTCTGCCCAGCATAGGGGCTGGGGGGTGGGGAGGCTTCCCGCAAGAGGAGACATTTGGCCCAGGCTTTGGAAAACAAGCTGAATTTGCTAGAAGGGGGAGGAGTGAGCATCGGGCAGGGAGAGAAGTTAGAGGCTCTGGGAGGGACGGAGCTGAGAGTCTCAGGGTCCAGCAGCGGTTCTCCCGCATCACCTGGAGGGCTGGTTAGAACCCAACTGCCAGGCCCCACCCCCAGAGTTTCGGATTCCGTGGGTCTAGGGTGGGGACAGGTGATGCTGATGAGAGGTGCTGGGCAGAGGACTGTGTCTTGAACCGAGGTTGTAAAGGACTGTGGCAGATCGGACTATTGTTCCCAACCCCTCCATTCCTCCTGGTAAGGCAGTCCACAGCTGCTCCTTTTGTGACTTGCCTCCTCCTGTTTGAGGAAGTGGAGTGTCCACCCCTGAGGCCTCGGGCTGGGTGACGTGCTTTGGTCAATGAAGTGTTCATGGACCTGTCGTGAGCAGGGACTTGAAATTCGCTTCATGTGTGGCTCAGCTTGGTGTCCTGTGCCTCTGCCTTCTGTCGTGAGAACATGGTCTGGGTAGCGGCCTGTCCCAGAACCAGAGTCACTCGTCACACACCAGCACCCAGCCCACAGCTCGACGCAGAGCTGCTCCTCCCACTGAAGACCCTCGAGTGAGGAAGTGTTTATGGTTCAAGCCAGCAGTTCCCAAACTGTGTGTTACGACCCCTTTGGCGGTCGAACGACCCTCTCACAGGATTCGCCTAAGACCATCCTGCATATCAGATATTTACATGACGATTCATAACAGGAGCAACATTACAGTTATAAAGTAGCAACAAGAATAATTTTATGGTTGGGTCACAACATGAGGAGCTGTATTTAAAGGGCCAGAAGGTTGAGAACCACTGGTTTAAGCCCTGGGAACCTGGGGAGTGTTTGTTACGCGGTAGCAACACAGCAGAAACCTGGCTTTGAATACAAGGGTTTTGAATGACACGGTAAGAAATGTAGAAGGGATAGAGGCAGGAGAATAAACACTGAGTGGGTCTCACTGGGCAAAACTGGAGGTAGGCGGGGGTCCCAGGGGGAGGCTGTTGCTGTTTCAGATGAGGTGCAGGGTGAGAATCGCAGGGAGCAGACTGGAGAGGTGCAGGCACGCGCTGCTTCACGTGGGTGTATGTTCTGAGAAATGCGTCGTCGGGCGCTTCCATCCTAGTGCGAACATCACAGGGAGCACGCACACCCACCTAGGTAGTCTCGCCCACTAGGCAGCCAGGCTCTCTGCTGCAGGCTGTTGACCCCCAGGCCTTGCTGTTACTGAACAAAACAGCACGAGATTAAACCAAACACAAGGGGAAATGATGCCATCGGAGACGCGGTAAACACGACACACCTGAGGCTGCTGCCGGCATAACACGACTTCTACAGCAAACCACTCGTTATATGCGCAGAACGAGGACACTCTAAAATAACGGTGAAAGAGTATAGTCTGGTAAATACATGAGCCAGTAACACAGTCATTGGTGATCAAGTACTATTTGCCGTACCTGGTGGGGCAGGCCGAGCTTTTGTGTGACAGGTAAGCGTTTCACACCAGCGTCACGCACGTGAGAACCATGTGTTGCACTGTGACGTTATGACAACGGGAAGCTTCAGCCCCGTTATACGTCATCTCAGGGGCCACCATGGTGTATCTGATGCGCTATGGGCTGACACCGACGTGTCAGGGCCTGCAGGACCTGCTGACTAGTGGACTGAAGCGGGCAGGAGGCAGAAGTTTGCCATAATGGCCAGCTCTGCATGTTGGAGGAGAGAGCAGTGCCCAGAGACACCCCAGGTGGCCCATCACCCCCCACAACCCCCACCAACCACCCTAAGCGGGTATGCACCTGGGCAAGCCGGGGGTGTGGGGGGGGGGGCGGAGCAGCGTCTGAGAGCTGCAGGGCGACTTGCCTGGCTGAGCAGCTGAAGCCGCTGCGATTTATGTTCTTTCTCTCCGATCCATTTGGTTCCAAGTCAGCTGTGGACGAGCTTCGCCCACAACCGCTGATCTTTTAATTTAATTGTGCGCGCTGGGGTGTTCCTTCCCCCTAGCAAATACATCAAAATTGTCAGATTGTAAATAAACAGCCTCCGTCCCCCGCTCAACGCCCCCCCCCACCCCACCTCTCCTCCCACGCGGGCTGGCACAGCTGCAGCAGCTGGAAGGGAGGGAGGCCTGCGAGGGAAGCTCCCCCGGAGGGCAGTGAGAGACAGGCCAGAGACCTGCCTTCCAGCCAAAGGGCCTCTGGGACAGCCTCTCCCCCACACCCCCGACAGCATGGAGCCTGGGTCTGGCCTAGGGGCACGCTGCGCCAATGGGGAGCATGCCTGGCCTCTCTGAGCCTCAGTCTTCTTATCCGCAAGGTGAGTTCCATGCTGAGACGTCGCTACAAGGTTGTGTCCACTCTGAAGTGACCGAGTATTTAGCAGCGCTTCCTTACACAGTCACCACGGAGCAGTTGGAGCTCTGGCCTCGGCTTTTCCCGGCTCCGTCGTCTACCGTGCGATCTTGGGCAGCTGACTTGGCCTCTCGGGGCCCAGGTTGCCTTCTCCGGGAAAGAGAGGCACCGACTCGTCAAAGTGGGTGAGAGATCAACACGGCACACGTACGGCATGCAGAGGGGAGCTGGTGCGTGTGAGGGGGCTAGTGCGTGTTGGCTCTTAATGTTACATGAAGGAGGAAATTGATTAGAGGCGCAGCCTCCCTCCAGCTCCCTCGGCCTCCCGTCCCCGGCTGTGTGTCGTGAAGAGTAACACACAGACAAGATGTGAGGCCCGGGAGACCACGGCAAGAATTATGTTTTGGTTGTGTTTTCTCACTGTTGAAAATAAGACCTCACTGTGGAATGGCTCCCCCCCACACACACACACACTCACATGCTCATACACACACTCATACACACTCACACTCACACACACTCACACACACACACACACACACACACACACACACACACACACACACACACACACACACACACACACTCACACACACACACACACACTCACACACTCATACACACACTCACTCACACTCACACTCACACACACTCACTCACACACTCACTCACATACTCACACACTCACTCACACTCACACTCACACACACTCATACACACACACACACTCACACAGTCACATACACACATACACTCACTCACACACTCACTCACATACTCACACACTCACACTCACACTCACACGCACTCATACACACTCACACACTCACACACACACTCACACACACACCCATACACACACTCACACTCAAACACTCACACACTCACACACACACTCACACTCACTCACACTCACGCACACACTCACACACTCAGTGAGGAAAGGAAAGTCACATGGCAGGTGCCCCCCACTGGGAGGGAGTAAGTAAGGCAAGGGAGACCCCCACCAGCACTTCCCACCGGGAAGAGAGGGGGTAAGTCCCTCCTCTCCGGTTGATGCGCCAACAGAAAGAAAGGAACAGCAATTCACTCGCTCCAGAAACACTAATAATTCCCCATCCTGTTCTGAGATGTGAGACTGAAATGGCCCCCTCCCTTGGGACGTGATGGGGAAATCCTGGCTCTGGAATCACATGCCATCACATTGGACCCCATCTTGTCGCTTTCAGGTGTTGTGACCTGGAGCGAGTCATTCCCTCCTCCTCTTCCCCCCCAACCCCCCTCTGTAATGAGGCGATGGTAGCACCTCCTGCAGCGTGGTCCTGGGCATGGATGAGAGCACATGCCTTCGAAGGGTCAATCATGTTTGCTTTTAGTGTTTGTTATTTTTAGGGTTTTTTTGTTGTTGTATTTTAATATATATATTTATTGATTTCAGAGAGGAAGGGAGAGGGTGAGAGAGAGAAACATCAAGGATGAGAGAGAATCATTGATCGGCTGCCTCCTGCATGCCCCCTACTGGGGATCGAGCCCACAACCCAGCATGTGCCCTTGTTAGGAATCAAACCCAGGACCCCTCAGTCCCCAGGCCAATGCTCTAGCCACTGAGCCAAACCTGCCAGGGCAATTCTTTTAATTTTTGTGTGTTGTTTTTTTTTTTAAAAAAATCTGTGTGGTGGAGACCACTGGCTGCATCCCCTTCTTCCCTTAGCAATGGAACCGCTACATGTTAGCTGGGCTCATGGCCCTCCAGAATCAACGAGGCTGGGCTTCCCTTGCAGCTAGACTCCGCCAGCGCTGTGTGAGAGGGGGCATGTGCGCCTCTGAGTATGCTCTTGAGAAGGCGCTGCCCGCCCTCCTGACCCACTGCTGCCTCTCCTCCCTTCCCCCTGGCTGGAGGGCAAACCCGTGCTAAGGAGGGAGACACCCTAAGGAGAGTGGAACCGTCAGAGAGATGGGGTCCCAGCACCAAGGAGCCCCCATATTAAGGTGGACTGCTGTGGTCGGCCTAGAACCAGGAGGAAGAAATGAACTTTGATCTTGCTTCAGGGGCCGTCAGCTCTGGTCTGTTACAATAGTAACACTCAGCCCGCCGCTGCAGCTCGCTTTCGAGCAGCAAACAAAAACGTGAGTGCAGTGGTCTCCGCACATGGGAAAGCGGTGTGCACGCGGGAGCTGCTCGGATCATTCCGGAGGGGCCGCCTGCAGGTCAGGATGGCGCGATGGATGGAGAGGAGGAAGAGACTAGGTGGGTGATGAGGGCAATGAAGCCCAGACCTAGGCATGACTGGCAGCAGGGGCAATGGAAATGTGTCATTCCTTTTAGCTGTCCAAGCCCCTTCCTACGAGCCCCTGTCCTATGTCGGAGGAGTCCCCTACTTCTTTGGCGAGACCAGCTTCCCACCACAGTCACTAAAAATGTCAAGGGAGACATTCCCAGTCTCCCTTGCAGCTAGGATGCCCCAACCGGGGATCAAACTGTGACCTCCTAGTTCATAGGTCGGCGCTCAACCACTGAGCCACACCAGCCGGGCCTGTTGTAACGTTTAGGGCCCTCCTTTATCCGGATGTGGATCTTTATGCAGAGCTCCTCCTGGCCAGAAAGAAATCCGCTTTCTCATCCCCCAAATGCATCATCACATCATCATTATCTGACGCCCTGCACTTGCCACAGAGCCCTCTTCTCAGACCCAGGCGCCTGCTCTCTGACTCAGAATTCCGCTTGATCGGACAGAACTCGCTCAGCTTCCCAGAACTCCGCTCTGGGCTTTTTAAACGGACTCAGCAGATTCCAGTATTGCCATCCGGAGACCGCCTTCACGCTGCACAACCCCGGCTGCTTACCCAGAAACCCACCGGCTACCCACCTGCCTTTCTCCTCAGAACCTCGCTGGGCTGTGCCAAGCCCTCTGCGATTTGTAGAAACCTGAGTTCACAGAACCCGGCCTCGGTACTGAGAAGCCTGCTGTGCCCTGCTCCACCCTGAAGCCTGCTGTGCCCTGCTCCACCCTGCCCATCAGGGAGAATGGGCATCCAGAGGCGGCGGCGTTCCCTCAGGCACCTGCTCTGGGGCCCAGGACCCTGCTCCCATGCGACCACCCCTGTCCATCTCTTCGGTCTATATAGCCCACTGCGGCTGCAAAGAGCCCTCCAGGGAGGATCAGAACCTGGTTTTTACACAGATTCCCCAGAACTGGTATGTAGCCATCTGGTGGGTGCACGAAACGCCTCTCTCTTAGGTAGGAGCCAGCCTGATGCGTGTTCTTCAGCGAAGCTCAGCGTCACGCCAGTGGTTTCTCTAAGGACGGTGCCCCTGTACAAGCCCTGGTGAGGGGACTGACAGGGAGAACAGCTGGGGCCCTCCCGATGTCGCCCTTGCTGTAAGGGAGGTGGGAGGACTTGTGCCCCCAAATCAGGGTCGAGGCCCCCTTCAGTTCTCCCTCATCACACCAGGGGGCTGAAGCGTGAACTCTGCTGAGCAAAGGACAGACAGAGACTTGGTCAAGGCCTCGGGGGGCGGGGAGGGAAAGCACCCACCTTGCTTCTCCTTGTGCCGGCCCTGGCCGCCTGGGCACAAATCTGCTTGGACAGAAATAATCAGCCGAATTAATTTAGCTTTAAATAGCAGCAACGAGAATGTTTCCACAAAATTTTCTCCGAGGAGAGCTAAGCAGAATTAATGATGGCACAATATCAGAGAGAAATGTTATTTATTAAGGCCTAATCATCCCAGGGACGGGAAGTCATCATCACATAATAAAGTAGCAATCAGCCGGCCAGGCCGAGTGCAGCCCTGCTCAGCCCAGGAGCCCAGGAGGAGCCCTGGGAGGCGGGGACCAGGGGAGCCCCGAGGAGAAGCTCCCTGCAGAGTGGGAAGCGCCTGTGTGATCTCGCTGATACTGGGCCTGGCCACATCCTCCCGGCCCATTTGTTTCTTTGCTCAGAACCTCTGAAAGGGAACAGCCTTGACAGCTGTCAGGATGCCATCAAGGAATGGAGGGCTCTAAAAGAGGATTCTGGCCCAGCTGGTGTGGCTCAATGGTTGAGCTTTGACCTATGAACCAGGAAGTTATGGTTTGATTCCCAGCCAGGTCACATGCCCGGGTTGCAGGCTCGATCCCCAGTGTGGGGCATGCAGGAGGCAGCCAATCAATGATTTTCTCTCATCATTGATGCTTCTATCTCTCTCTCCCTCTCCCTCTCTCTCTGAAATCAACAAAAATTATATCTATCTACTCTATAAAAG